>WNNG01000602.1:0-253081 GCA_018208015.1 Medicago ruthenica | reverse complement strand
AATATAGTAGAATTTAGTTAAACTACTATCCTTACAATATGCATTTTACTGAGAACAATAATAATTCAGAATGAAAAATAAATATACCTGGAATCATGGTTAGTACATAATCATTTATAGAATCAACAACATCTATAGTCAAGGCCAATATCGCTCTCTGCTTCAAATAATCAGGACTGTTGTAGTTTTCTAAGAAATCAGGATATGTGCTATTCACAATAATCAAAAACTCATCAGGAATTTCAAACTCAGCAAATCCATCATTTGGCTCACAGATCTTTCCTTCACCAACCTTCAGTATCCACTCAAAAAACTTTTTAAGCTGAACTGGATCAGATGATTGAGTATTTTGATTCAACCGCATGTTTTTGGTCAGTGTAAGAACCTGACAGAAATCCCAAATATAAGAAGAATTAATGGAGGCATGTACAATATATGAGCGGCTCCCTCGTGGTATAACAGGAAGAATTTGACGAAAGTCACCACCGAATACTGCCACCTTTCCGCCAAAAATTTTCTTAGAATTAGAAGTAGAAGACATTATATCTTTCAGAGTTCTGTCCAAAGCTTCAAAACAAAACCTATGTGCCATAGGTGCCTCATCCCAGATAATTAAGTCGGTTAGTTTTAGAAGTTGTGCTAGTTCACTAACTCCTTCAATATTACAGGTTGAGTTATCAAGTGCAGGCACAGGAATCTTGAACTTCGAATGAGCAGTTCGCCCACCATGCAACAACAGAGAAGCAATCCCACTACTTGCAACAGTCAAAACAATTTTACTCTTACTGCGCAATGATGCAGCCAATGTTGTCCACATAAAGGTTTTTCCGGTTCCCCCATATCCGTGTAAGAAAAAGACACCGCCTTTGTTCTTGTTAACAACTGATACTATCTTATGATAAATATATCTTTGTTCTCCTAATAATGCATAAATATTTATCAAAGGAATATATTAAAGCATAAATTGAAAGTATTATGTTTTGTAGAACAGTTTACCTGTAAGGCTAGGGAATAGTCGTTGAAAATCAGCTTCTAAAGAATGAACATCATAATTGAGTTCATCGTAAATGAGCCTATTTCCAAGTTCTTCCATGACGTAATTTGTTGGGTAAGGGAAACCTTTAAATTCCTTCAATGATCTCCTATTTTTCTCCATGTGTTTTTCAATCAAAGTAAGAGTTAAATTTTTTATCTGATCTTCTGTAAGAGTCAATTCTGATGTAATAGAGAAGCATGTTAGTGGTTTAAACTTATGGCTAAGATATAATGAAAATATAAATAAGTGTGATTATCATACCTTGATTGTTTGCTAACCGTCTTTGTTCGTATAGTACACCATCACTTAGCCATTGCCAAGTATTATTCCATACATGGATTGGTCTATCCATAGAACTGGATAGTAGTAGAGTGACAAATAATATTCGCAAAAAGAAACTTGTTGCCCACACACTTGCTTCTTTAATTGCAGCAATGTATTCTTTATCATCTCCCAAGAAACCCATGGCAAAACATGCTTCTCTAAAAGTTTTGTAGAGCACATTGTTGACAGTTTTAATATCATCATACGACGTTGGTCCTTGAACAACTGTCAACATCATTCTCAAAAAGTACATTTCACCGGTGCTTGGAGGTACCCACATCAATCTTCCAATAGTGAAACTTTTTTTCCTTGGCTTCCATGTTCTCTTTCCTTTGACATAAACAAATTTTGAAACAAATTTAGCATAAGTAAGAGATTTTGCCTCGGAATATTTACTGTTGCACTGCATCCAAGAGGTAAACAGCGATTCAGTCACTGATGGCTTTAGAAGTACATTATCCATTTGGTCATAATCATTGAAGTATATTGATTGTTCACCATCTAAATGAAAAAACAATCGCTCGACAACCGACTTTCTACCATGAATTGGATATGCAAATATCCGCCAACATGCTTCGCTTGGTGATACATATCGGCAATCCAAATATTGTTTGATCTCATCAGCAGAGTCATTTGGATGTGTTCGATTCGAATTATCGGAAACAACGGCAGCAGTTATCCGATCAGATCCTTTGTTAATATACTTGAATAAATATTTAATTGAACTTGATTGATTGCAGCATTCCATGTTTATATGAGCTTGATACTTCATTAAGAGATAAGGATTGTGTGGAACCACATGCCGATTGTCCAATCTAATTCCATTTTTAAGAATTTGCCTCCCATTATCTCTTCTTCTATACACAGGATAACCATCACTGTCAACAACAGTTTCAGCTTGGAACTTCTTTGGGTAGTACTTTGAACAACGACCTTTCTTCATGCACGGTGATTTCTGATTTGCCAAACCACATGGTCCATGCATCATATGAGTACCAACCAATTTGTACAATTCTTTCTGGTTATTTGGACATGGTATTTCAGCAGAAATAATTTTGTTGATGTCATTTGGAGTAGGATACTTGCTCGATGGATTTAGGAAAATGAGAATATGAGCATGTGGCAATCCCCTTTTTTGGAACTCTATAGTGTACATATCTGCGTTAAATAAATAAAATTCATTACTATGATAAAAATAATTAAGATTGATTATTACTGAATATAGTTGAAGAAATAATCTTACATGCAACAACTTTTCCCATGATATGATTCTTAGTAAGATCCTTGAGTAGTTCATCAAATTTGATTTTGAACACTCTTGCTATGATGTCTGGACGGTCATGTGGTTTTAGATGGTTAGGTCGGACAACCCTAATTTCAGGCCAATTTGGATTGCAAGTAAATGTTATAAATAAATTTGGAAATCCAACCGAACTTGAAATAGCCATCCCATCAAAATAAAGTTGATCCACGTACCTTTGACTGCCAACATAACTTGAAGGCAAAACAACTCTCTTGCCTTTCTTTGAAGACTGTCCTTCACCACTTGACCGTCTCTCTCTCAAGAATTTATATTTACCTACTCTCAACTTGGATTGATTTTTTCTCAACCATGCTAGTCTATCAGCCTCCATCATTGTAAAACAATCAACCAAAAACTGTTGAAATAGCCTCCTGGAAGCCAAAATTGTCAAGGGTTCTGTTAATCTTGTTTGCAGCCTAAATGCCAACCATTCTCTGATGGTAAGTGTAACACCCATACTAAATTATCTAGAATATTTAGCATGTGTATTAATCTGATACTGGGTACATTAAAATTTTCAATAATAATAATACATACATCTGAATGAGTACAAGTTGGCTCGTTAATACAGTTATCCAAATATCATAAAATACACTTTCATATACATATATACAATCTGTCAGCCTCCTGAGCATGTCCATGACGAGCAACTGCACTCCATCCAGCGTCTTCCTGAAGATCTTCATCTGAAAACCACTTGCTTACCTGTAAACCTGCACCAGAAGGATTGGGATGAGACATAATGTCTCGGTGAGCTCCAGCCCAACCTACTGTTGGCAACCACGGGGGAAACCTAGGGTCGCCGTGCCTACTCTCGACAATCTTGGGGACACCTATGATCGCCAAGTCTTACCTTACCCATAGAGGGCTACCTGACTGTTCCTGCTAAACTGCGTAGTCATGATTAGACTGCACTCTGATAATCTAGTGATCAAGGGGAAACCTAGGATCACTGCCTGATACTGATACTGAATATTCATGAGTTCTAGACTATAACCTGATAATTGGGTGATCAAGGGGAAAACTAGGATCACCGCCTGATAACTGATACCTGATATCTGATACTTGCCTGATAATTATTCTCTGCCTGACAACATAATAAAATATTAACTGATACGTGTCTTTATGTTAGCTGTTAGCGTTGAACAAACATTATTATCTGAGTTCATTTTACGGAATGCCCCCGGGTGGAGTAACCCCGAAGCACATTCCCCTGATAACCGGTGAAAATTCCTATCATATCAGGCTAACACCGGACTCCTCTTGTCGTCGTGCGGTCATCCTTGCGGAATAACACGTCCCACTGGCATGAACCTCCTGTGTCCCACTGGCGTGAACAGCAGAAGACACGACTTAATAATCTTAACTTAAGCGTATACCTCCTGTGTCCCACTGGCGTGAACGACGGAAGACGCGAATTAATATTCTTTAAACTTATGCATGAACCTTTCATGTCCCACTGGCGTGAACGATGAAAGTCACGACTTAATAATAATAACCTTAGTCTTTACTTTGCATGAACCATTCGTGCCCCACTGGCGTGAACGACGAAGGCCACGGCTTAATATCTTAATAATTCTTTGAAAATAGATCACATTAGTCTTTAGCATATCTGATGCATTCTTGAATGCTTAACCTATTAAAAGGTTCTTGGCTTATCGTTCTCATAAGCCACCTATTAATTGTTGGAGAACCAACACTATAAGCTTATCTTAAACTCTGATCGCCAAAGTATTCCTATTACCTTTGTATTCTAAACTGAATACATCTATAATCTTGTATACCTAAAATAGGTTCTTGACTTATCCAAGTCGTACGCCTTATTCTCATACTCTTAATTCTTGTTTTCCTATCATAGGATTCGTCATATCGTCGTCATATGCCGTTCTTAAAGCTTTCCTATTCATATAACCATTGTTCTCGTATTTCCCATGCCTTGCGTATTCCTTGCTCCTATAATCTTTCAACCATTGGAAGCCTTTTTGGATGGGTTAAAATGGTGGATAATGTTTCTAAAATGTTTCAGGAGAAAACGGGAGTGAAAAACCATGCCTACGCGCACCAGAATGTCCAAAACAGCAAAGCTGTCAAGTGCTGTCCTGATGCTGTCGCTATAGCCACGGCCTGTCGCTACAGCGACTGTAGGTAAAAGTCTGAAAAACAAGCTGCTCTCTTGTAGCGACGGCTGGTCGCTTGAAGCGACCGTAGGCAGAAATCAAAAGCTGTCTGGTCGTTGTAGCGACGGCTGGTCGCTGTAGCGACCATGACAGTACAAAACTTGTTAAAAATCATGTTTTTCCACCATTTTTGCTCAATCCAAGTTACCCAAGCATCCCAAACATGTTAGGAATGATTTTCTATTACAAAATGATAGTTTTAAACATGTATGAGCAAGGAATTAGCAAGCATAGAGAATTAGGGTAAAACCATAAACTTGCATATGAGTGAAAAACACTTCAAAACTCTCAAAGTGGGTTCTACAACCCCTAGGGAGCTCACCTTAAACCTTGATTGGTGCTTACTAAGCTCATTCCAAAACCCTAGCTTGATTTCTCCTTGATTCTTCTTATTCTTCTTGTTCTAAACTTTCAAAACTTGAGCTTGCTTGCTTAAATCTTACAAGAATTGGATGAAGCTTGATGGGTGAAGGCTAGAGTGATGGTGAGGGCGTGAGAGTGAGAGGGAAAGGAGAGAAATCAGATTTTGAGAGAGTGAGGGTGAGAAGAAATGAATGAAAATATCTTCCCCCTTCTTTTTAAATAATCTTCCTTTGTCAATTAATTACCAAAATGCCATTTCCACTTAATTACAAAATTGCCATGCTTCTTAATAGCTTCTAATAATGATAACTGATACTTATAAGCGGGATATTACAATCTATCCCCCTTAAAGAAATTTCGTCCTCGAAATTTAGTTTCCACTATCATATATGAATGAATCTCTCACACTACTTCCTCTACTCGCCCAAAACTCCGGTTCGTCTTACTTACCGGAATCCCTTGGATTTCCAACTCTCTATATGTCAAATATACTCGACAACTTTTCCTTTAACTGAAATGCTTGTGATGATTTGCATAACTCTTACGTAGTAGGATGTGAGGTTATCTGAACCATATTATATCCAACTCGCTTGACCATCGTATCCATCGTATCCAATCTGGAGTTGTCCAGCTCTGACACTTGTACTAATTCTTATAAATACCTTCATAGTCCGTGCAAACTTACTTTGACGACATTAGATTGTTCTTATTCTTGTATTCTAGCTGTAGCGTAAATATTTTCTACATCGATTACTCCAAACTCATGGAAGTCTAGCCCAAGTGATGAGTGGTGTAAGTCGTCTCACATATTATCACATAGTATAATTCATAGCATATAATTTACATACATAAGCGAGCACGTGTACACTACTGACGGGTACACAATACATCATCTCATCCTTGTCCGACTGACGGGACATCATTCTTGATCTTAACATATTTGAGACACTACCACATCAATTGGGAATCTTTTCTTACTCTTAACTCTTTTGTAACACTCGGGATTTGCCTTTCAACTGGCTTGCCAGGTTTGCCCCGCCAATGTTACCCATGTTTATCTCTTGAGTATACAACAACCCGTATAACATGAATTGTGGTTACATTCTCTCGGCATCGTAAACTTATTTTCTCATTCTGGACGTCGAGTCCAAGATCCTTGTTTTCAATAGAAAACTCTACTCGATTACTACCAAAAATAGTACGCTTAATCTTTAATCCTTTAATCAAAACCTGAACTTACGTAGCCCTTTACTGTAGACTACGAGTGACTTTTAATCTGCATAAAAGTCCTTCTTCCTTTACTGATGAACATTAAGTACAATAATTTCTGACCTCTTCTGTTAAGATATGGTTGATATCAGCAAATCTGTTCTGGTAAAACCTCCATACTTAAACATTCCTGTTTGCGTTCCACTATTGCCAAAACACATCACATAGCTGAAATTCTGCTACACTACTATCTGAGTAGTTTAAGTATTGCCTGATAAGTATATATAATACTAACATAACCTGATACATGTGTCATGTTGACAGATTGTAGGTACAACGTGGTTTAAACTCATATGTCACTGCATCGTTGTTTTTGATCAACGCTTCAATTTCAAAGATTTACCGTCTTGCACGTGCAACTTTTATGGATGTTACCTTATGCTTACCCCTTTTGACTAAACTTACTCTTCAAGTACCGCATTAGTGGTGACTTTCCTTGCTCTAGACTTATTGTGCTAGAAACATATCCTTCTTTTTCTTACCACAGAATCTTAACTGCTTCGATTTTTTATTCCTCTTGAGTCTCGAGGTTTGTAATATATCTCGGCTTAACTTCTAAAACTTTCTGCTAGAACTTATAACAAGTTCAAGTTGTCACTGCTCACTGATATTCTGTGGTTCAATAATTGGGCACTTATTGCCCTCCTATGGTTCACCTGACAAGGACTACACAAGCATCCTTGTTCTCTAAGCTTCAGTTTAGAATTGTTTGTTAACTCATCCTTGAATTACTTTTTTCGCTGCGCAACTCTGATCTAAACAAAACACTTTGGAGTAGGAGCAATACACCATTATCAAATTCTCTGGCTGACTTGTAGCCATCACAGCAAATTCATCTTACGTTCGTTGATTCTCTTGTGGCTTAAACCACCTGTTTGACTTACTGATTGATCGTCATCTGACACTGTACTTCCTTTCGAACATAAACCATATACTCACTTACTTTCACGATAAAATGCCAGAACCTGTAAACGGTTTCCAACAACTGTCAAGAGTTCAACAATGTTCCTGTCAAACAGTTTATACTCTGGTTCTAACTTTACTTTCCATATCCTGAATTCCGTAACCATCTCTTGGCCAGTTCATTATGTATAATCATTAAAACATTGCGCAACCCGACTGAAAGCATATCTGAGGCAACTTAAGTTCACGCACAATCACTTGTGGCAACTCCTGAAAACAACTTATGGTTTCTGGAGGTTCACATCTTTTATATATTGAATCCCGTTACCAGTCGTTCTATCCTTATCCGTAAGGATGTCGTATCCGTAATCTTTCCGAGACAACTTCGGTCTCTATAGTCTTACCTTATCTCTTAAGTTACCTTCGAGTTTCTCCGAAACCATCCATTTTGACATAGATTCAAGCTCTTGCCGGCCCTCCAGCATGCCCAAATATAGATTTCGTCTCTTCGAGCACCCGATTAATAGATCTTGGCTTCGGCACTTATCGTTATCTATTGGATTTCGTCCAGTAACTTGTTATTGTGTTCACGATTCAAATCTATACCGTATTACTACCCTCAGAAACTTATCGACACGAGGTGATCTCTTTCAGCTTCTATAATATTTGTGAAAGAAAACTCTTCGGTTGAGAACATATAACTCCTTAACATTAACCCCAATCCTAATCTTTCATATTCAAGACGATTCTCCATATATTAAAATCTCAACACTAGTCTACTATAATCTAGTGTTATCTCGAACTTGCCTTCTTTGCTCCATTGAGAGAATTCGACTTTATTCGTCCATCAGTTCACTAAATCCCAACGACTGACCATTCCATATTCACCTTTCGTTGAGTAAAATTCCAATTAAATTTAGCTTATTATCACCACTTAATCATCCATCTTAATTCTTAGGTTGCATACCATCTTCTCTTCTTAATTCACAAATCCGGCACCTATGGTTCGGGAGGTGCGGTTGATTTGATGGGGTTAAACTTACTGGCGATTCACGCTCAATGACCACACTTGAGTGGTTAGTTTCATTTGTCCAGATGATTCGCTTAATCCATAATTAATTCTCTTAACAGTTTGGGCATTTAAAATCTCATCCAACTGCAGTTTAATTCTTCAACACTCTATCTTTGCTGGGGGTCTGAAGGTTTCAAAACCGACCGATAATTCCTCACTTCGAGTCTCTAGGTTTGGTACTGCAATTCCTTAACTCTGTACTCAGAATCGTTACTTAGTCCACACTTCACTTTAACTTCTCAAACTGCGGTTCCACGTCATTCCTTAGAGTATTCAATGATTCCTTAATCCTTATGTCTTCCGCAAACAAGGTATCGTCCAACGACGCGTCCAACTGGGTTGAGGTGCTTCACCTTACCTTTTTAAATATCTCTTATGTTTCTAAAATCTTGCCACTAACAGGCTTCGCTACCTCATGGTTGATGGCCACCACTTGGCATTGAATACTTCTTCGCCAACTCCGTCTTAAAATTCTGTCACCTTAATCTTCTCCCTTCATACACTTCATTCCTCCTTGGTCACATTCAGCTCTCGGACATTTATCCTAACTGTCATATACTAGATTGAGTTGATCAGGCTCAACTAGATGTGACATTTAGATCAACATCCGGAACCCAATGGTCCCATTACTTTTATTGAATTTTTAATGACCCAAGGCACGGTCTGAATCGACCTGCTCTGATACCAATTGTAACACCCATACTAAATTATCTAGAATATTTAGCATGTGTATTAATCTGATACTAGGTACATTAAAATTTTCAATAATAATAATACATACATCTGAATGAGTACAAGTTGGCTTGTTAATACAGTTATCCAAATATCATAAAATACACTTTCATATACATATATACAATCAGTCAGCCTCCTGAGCATGTCCATGACGAGCAACTGCACTCCATCCAGCGTCTTCCTGAAGATCTTCATCTGAAAACCACTTGCTTACCTGTAAACCTGCACCAGAAGGATTGGGATGAGACATAATGTCTCAGTGAGCTCCAGCCCAACCTACTGTTGGCAACCACGGGGGAAACCTAGGGTCGTTGTGCCTACTCTCGGCAATCTTGGGGACACCTATGATCGCCAAGTCTTACCTTACCCATAGAGGGCTACCTAACTGTTCCTGCTAAACTGCGTAGTCATGATTAGACTGCACTCTGCTAATCTAGTGATCAAGGGGAAACCTAGGATCACTGCCTGATACTGATACTGAATATTCATGAGTTCTAGACTATAACCTGATAATTGGGTGATCAAGGGGAAAACTAGGATCACCGCCTGATAACTGATACCTGGTATCTGATACTTGCCTGATAATTATTCTCTGCCTGATAACATAATAAAATATTAACTGATACGTGTCTTTATGTTAGCTGTTAGCGTTGAACAAACATTATTATCTGAGTTCATTTTACGGAATGCCCCCGGGTGGAGTAACCCCGAAGCACATTCCCCTGATAACCGGTGAAAATTCCTATCATATCAGGCTAACACCGGACTCCTCTTGTCGTCGTGCGGTCATCCTTGCGGAATAACACGTCCCACTGGCGTGAACCTCCTGTGTCCCACTGGCGTGAACAGCAGAAGACACGACTTAATAATCTTAACTTAAGCGTATACCTCCTGTGTCCCACTGGCGTGAACGACGGAAGACGCGAATTAATATTCTTTAAACTTATGCATGAACCTTTCATGTCCCACTGGCGTGAACGATGAAAGTCACGACTTAATAATAATAACCTTAGTCTTTACTTTGCATGAACCATTCGTGCCCCACTGGCGTGAACGACGAAGGCCACGGCTTAATATCTTAATAATTCTTTGAAAATTGATCACATTAGTCTTTAGCATATCTGATGCATTCTTGAATGCTTAAACTATTAAAAGGTTCTTGGCTTATCGTTCTCATAAGCCACCTATTAATTGTTGGAGAACCAACACTATAAGCTTATCTTAAACTCTGATCGCCAAAGTATTCCTATTACCTTTGTATTCTAAACTGAATACATCTATAATCTTGTATACCTAAAATAGGTTTTTGACTTATCCAAGTCGTACGCCTTATTCTCATACTCTTAATTCTTGTTTTCCTATCATAGGATTCGTCATATCGTCGTCATATGCCGTTCTTAAAGCTTTCCTATTCATATAACCATTGTTCTCGTATTTCCCATGCCTTGCGTATTCATTGCTCCTATAATCTTTCAACCATTGGAAGCCTTTTTGGATGGGTTAAAATGGTGGATAATGTTTCTAAAATGTTTCAGGAGAAAACGGGAGTGAAAAACCATGCCTACGCGCACCAGAATGTCCAAAACAGCAAAGCTGTCAAGTGCTGTCCTGATGCTGTCGCTATAGCCATGGCCTGTCGCTACAGCGACTGTAGGTAAAAGTCTGAAAAACAAGCTGCTCGCTTGTAGCGACGGCTGGTCGCTTGAAGCGACCGTAGGCAGAAATCAAAAGCTGTCTGGTCGCTGTAGCGACGGCTGGTCGCTGTAGCGACCATGACAGTACAAAACTTGTTAAAAATCATGTTTTTCCACCAGTTTTGCTCAATCCAAGTTACCCAAGCATCCCAAACATGTTAGGAATGATTTTCTATTACAAAATGATAGTTTTAAACATGTATGAGCAAGGAATTAGCAAGCATAGAGAATTAGGGTAAAACCATAAACTTGCATATGAGTGAAAAACACTTCAAAACTCTCAAAGTGGGTTCTACAACCCCTAGGGAGCTCACCTTAAACCTTGATTGGTGCTTACTAAGCTCATTCCAAAACCCTAGCTTGATTTCTCCTTGATTCTTCTTATTCTTCTTGTTCTAAACTTTCAAAACTTGAGCTTGCTTGCTTAAATCTTACAAGAATTGGATGAAGCTTGATGGGTGAAGGCTAGAGTGATGGTGAGGGCGTGAGAGTGAGAGGGAGAGGAGAGAAATCAGATTTTGAGAGAGTGAGGGTGAGAAGAAATGAATGAAAATATCTTCCCCCTTCTTTTTAAATAATCTTCCTTTGTCAATTAATTACCAAAATGCCATTTCCACTTAATTACAAAATTGCCATGCTTCTTAATAGCTTCTAATAATGATAACTGATACTTATAAGCGGGATATTACAGTAAGTTTCTTTCTTTTTGCAGAATTTGCAGAACTGCTATTTCGGTGAAGTACATCGTCCTTATAGCCATCTTCACCATAAGGGAAAAGAAGTGGGTATTGATATGCAAGATATGCTGGGTGGAACTCATCAATTCTTTCTAATCGACCACTTTGTCTTTCCATAATGATGTCTCTTTTTGATGCAAAATCAACATCACCAACAATGAGTGCCGCAACTTCTGAAACCGTTGGTTGATTATAAATTCTTCCATCTGTTCTGCGATCAGCAATTAGCTTTAGTTTGAAATCTTGCACATTTCTAGATTTCAACCTATCATGTGCCTTTCTGAAACACTTTGCATGACAGTTGTTTTCATCTAGCATTCCTTGTATTTTGGCAACAGTTTGCATGTTAAGCGAATTAGTATTCCTACAGGTTAATTAAAATATTAGGACAAAATATTTTGATACAAACATTTAATATAAAGTGGAACAAACTTATATAAAGTGGCACCTCAGAGTCTGAAACCTCTATGCTGAAACTTCAGAGTCTGAAACTTCAGACTCTGAAACCTGAGACTCTGAAACCTCAGAGTCTGAAACCTCAGACTCTGAAACCTCAGACGCTGAAACCTCAGACGCTGAAACTTCAGACGCTGAAACCTCAGACTCTGTAACCTCAGACTCTGAAACTTCAGACTCTGAAATAGACACGTTTTAGTGCCACATAGACAGTTAATAGACACGTGAAGGCAGCTTCTGAAGGCAGCTTCTGAACAGTGCTTCTGAAGCAGCTTCCAAACAATGCTTCTAAAGCAGTACTTCCACTGTTCAGAAGCTGCTTCAACTCGTCATCAGTTTTCACGGATGAATGGACAGAAGGACTAACTTGCCTGACGGTTTACAATTTCAGGGGGTGTTTGCCTTTTTTCAAATTTCGGGGGGGTAATTGCAAGATTTTACAATTTCAAGGGGGTCTTTGCCTATTTACTCAAACATTTAATATAAATTGGAACAGACTACTATAATTAAACATACCTGAGACCGATAACTCTATTTTGCAATTCATTATCAGTATCATAAATATACAGTTGTGCAAACTTTGGAGGTTTTCCAGGTAAAGTAATCATACTACCGATTCTATGACATGACTGGCCCTGAACTCTTATAGTAGGTGGACCTCTTCCTGGAATAACTCCTTTGTCAACTTTAAATCCAGGGGAGCTGAATGCAAACATAGTATTATACAATCTTATGTTTGCATTGAAATTTTTGGTTTCTGGTGAAGAGTGGTTAAACATTAAGTCATGCAATATTTTTGGTTGTTTTGGAAGAAATGGTATTTGAACATTTCCATCTCCACAACACATTGAGAATTTAGGATTGGAGCTATTTCTGGATTTGTTTTTACGTTCTTGGTACCACATACATGCTCCACACCTGTGACATTGCATATTCGGATGACCAATATCGGAATATACTGAAATTAATGAGAAACTTTTTGTTAAGATACAGTGGAATAAATTGAGCTTATATTCATACATTATCATAGATGGCTAGATACATACCTTGAATTGGGTTTAATGACTTAAAATCAGGAATAAACTGATTGGCATGGGTGGATTGAAGATCATCATCATCTGTGCTGTCACCTGATTCACTTTGTTGAGCTGGTATATATGCTTCAAATTCTTCACTGTCTACAGAACTGGCAACATCATCAGTTTGTGTTGGATTGTTAGAGACATTAAGTTGAATTTCCGAGGTTGATGAAGATGCAATTTCTGATTGAACTTCATGAAATCTGTTCATCAAGTTTACTCCTATTTCATTTGATTTAGGTCTGGTTCTTCTTCTGACTTGATATTGATATGTTGAGCTTGGGTTAGTGAAGTTTGTCTTATTATTTTCAGATGAGTTATTTGGTGTGAGTGTTGGGATTGTAACATTAGATGGTTGAGAATTTCGAAAGGTTAGAACATTAATGGGGAAAGGGAACTTTGGAGTATAAACATGATTTGTATGAGAGTTGGGATTAGAAGATGGTACACTGTATTTGCCAGAAGTTTGAAATCTTTGTGATTGAAGTGTTGTGTTTGTGATATCAGCTAAAGGAGTGGACTGCATTGAAGCTGAAGTTCTGGGCTTCTTTGCTAATTTTGATTGAAGAATATTCCTCCTTCTCAACCTTGCATTATATGCTTTGACGTTAATGTGTGTATCATTCTCCATGTAAGATTGAAAATTTGTTCAAACTGGGCTATAGATTTGATGAGGAATCAGGAAAACATCAAAAAGCATGGAATGGCATAGTATAGTTAGCAAAGCACTTGAATTAGAAAAATGGAAAAACTATTTAACTTTTCCCTCCCTAATTTTCATTTGAATCTAAGAAAATAATAGATTTTTAAAATGAAAGAGAGGTAGGATTTTTGTGCATTACAATATTATAATATTAATTGTTATTATAATAAAACATGAAATAAGGAAATTGAGTATTGTTGAGTCTTTTGGTGTTGGCTGCATTGTTTGGCAAAACCAAAGTATGGAATAGAAACAAGAACTTGGATGGAATAGAAACATTTCCTTATGTTGAACATTTCTTCAGTTACAAGTTTTCTCTTTTGAAGCCATTCAGAAGCTGAAATCTTCATCAGAAGCTGAAATGCTCATCAGAAGCACTGTAGCACTTCAGAAGCAGTTTCAGGTTCTGAAGCCAGCGTTGACTTCTGTTGACCACGTC
The DNA here is from genome assembly GCA_018208015.1 of Medicago ruthenica. Taxonomy (NCBI): domain Eukaryota; kingdom Viridiplantae; phylum Streptophyta; class Magnoliopsida; order Fabales; family Fabaceae; genus Medicago; species Medicago ruthenica. The sequence goes on along the minus strand of WNNG01000602.1, from coordinate 238,791 downwards.
AGAAGCTGGGTTTGCTAGATTGTTTTTGCGCGTATCTTGGGAGATTTGGCAAGGAATTATCCTTGTATAATTGCTTCTAGAAGGCTGGTTTAATTGGAGAAGATATCTTTGAAGATTTGGTTCAAAGTTATGAAAATTCGTATTTTCTGTTTTAAATCTTTCAAAGATTGGATACAGTTTTATTTGTTACTTTATTGGATTATTCTTATTTCAGTAACAAATCAATTCATAAGATTAGGTTGTTATTTATGCTGCAAGACTGAAGGCTATATAATGAGGAACGCTGCTGCTATTCAACTTACGATTTATAGAGTTTAAGATCAGAAAATTGAGTCTTAGTATTTTAAGCTTTTAGCTTTATTGTGCACCACTCTGTTAGAGTTGGTTTAGGTGTTTGATTGAGTTGTAATTCATTCTAAGCCTCTAGGTACGAATGAAGTTGTGTTTTTGAAGTTTTCTGAAAAACAGAGTGTTTTTGATTAAGGGTTTCAAGTAGCTGGGTTTAGTTGCTTGAATAGGAAGTTAGAGGATTCTAATACTCAGAGTTGGGTAGAAGTCTTACTAGGTGGAGGTTAATTGCTTGGGATAAGAACTGGGAGTCAGTGTCTGAGTCTTAAGGATTAAATCCAATAGTGGATTTCCTTCCTGGATTGGTATCCCCCAGAGTAGGAGGTGTTTACTCCGAACTGGGTTAACAAACCTTGTGTGCCCTTTACTTTCCTGCACTTTAATTTACTGCCTGTGTGTGTTTGTGTTTGTGCTCTGTTTGGCAAACTATTGTGCCCTGCGTGTTGTTCAGAACCTGTTAGGTTCAGAACCTGATTACTCTGTTAGTTTCTGTTCATTGCTTGGCCAGAATTTCAATTGGTATCAGAGCAGGCACCCTGCCTGTAAATTGGGTGAGATCCAGAGGAGTTAATATCTGGCAAGCATGGATAGAGAAGGAGGCTATGTCAATAGACCACTCCTACTAGATGGCACAAACTATGAGTATTGGAAGTCAAGGATGTGTGCTTTTCTAAAGTCTATTGACAGCAGGACTTGGAAAGCTGTGATAAAAGGCTGGGAACATCCTGAGGTTTTGGACAAAGATGGTAACAAAACTGGAGTTTTGAAGCCTGAAGAGGAGTGGACCAAAGCTGAAGATGACTTGTCTCTGGGAAATTCAAAAGCTTTGAATGCAATCTTTAATGGTGTGGATCAGAACATGTTCAGACTCATCAAACAATGTACTGTGGCCAAGGATGCTTGGGAAATTCTGAAAACCACTCATGAAGGAACTTCTAAGGTGAAGATGTCCAGATTGCAGCTGCTGACCACCAAGTTTGAGAACCTGAAGATGAAGGAGGATGAGAATATCCAGGATTTCTATATGAATGTGCTTGATATGGCAAACTCTTTTGATTCTCTTGGGGAGAAGATGACAGATGAGAAGATTGTCAGAAAAATCCTCAGATCACTTCCCAGAAGGTTTGACATGAAGGTTACAGCCATAGAAGAAGCTCATGACATCACCACCATGAAGGTTGAGGAACTGATTGGGTCTTTGCTTAACTTTGAAACTGCATTCTGCAAACAGCCTGATAAGAAAGGAAAAGGTGTAGCTTTTAGTGTGAATTCTGAAGCTGATGATCAACAAGAGTCTGATGAGGATGATTTATCAGAAGCTCTAGTGTTGCTAAGAAAACAATTCAACAAGATTCTGAAGAATGTTGACAGAAAAGCCAAAGCCAAAGGTCAGAACTTCAGATTCAACAACAAGAAGCAACAAACTGATGTGAAAAAGATCAAGTCTGAGGAGAAAAGTAATCAAGCTAAAGGTGTGCAGTGCTATGAGTGTGAAGGGTATGGACACATCAAGTCTGAATGTCCCACTTTTCTCAAGAAGCACAAAAAGAGCCTAGCTATTTCATGGTCTGATGAAGATTCAGAAGAAGGTTTTGAGAATGAATCTGCTAAGGGTGACACTAGTTTGATGGTAAGGTCAGGAGCAAATTCAAAGACTGAAGCAGTTTTAGAGTCTGAAACATTTTCAGAGTCTGACTCAGAGTCTGATGCTTCATCTGTGTCTGATGTTGCTAAAACCTCTTATGATGAACTAGATGACAATTACAAGAAGCTATATACCAGAAGTGCTGAGGTTTGCAAACAAGTTTTGGATCAGAAGGAGACTATTTTTCAACTGGAGGCTGAAAAAGGAGAACTTCTTGTGCAGAATTCAGATTTGAAAGAAGAAGTGAACCAGTTAAATTCCCAACTTGAACATATGAAAAAGCAGGTTAGAATGATGAATACTGCTACTAATGTGTTGGATGAAATTTTGGGTGCTCAGCAACAAGGAAAAACTAGATTAGGCTTTGATGATCAGACTCAGAACTCCAAACAGAAGATTCTTGTTAAAGAGTTTGTTCCTGCCACTAAAACTGATAATCCTATGATTGGAACATCTCAGATGAGACCTCAGAAACAATCCCAGATGCAAGCTCAGAAGCAAGCTCAGAAAAGACCTCAGATGGAAGGTCAGAAGCAAGTTCAGATGCTACCTCAGAAGCTGTCCCAGAAATTTTTCAGAAACAGAAGGAGGAGAAATCATCCATGGATTTGTCATCATTGTGGAAAGAAAGGGCATATCAAACCATTCTGCTTCAAACTTTATGGCTATCCTGAACATTTTCAGTATAGAAGAGTGCAACCAGCTGCCCCCAGACACAATGTTCAGAAGGTATGGAAGCCCAAAGTTCAGAATGTAGGCCTTATAGCTCACACTTCTTTGAGAGCAACTTCAAAAGAAGACTAGTATTTTGATAGTGGGTGTTCAAGGCACATGACTGGTGTGAAGAAGCTGCTGAGCAATATCAGATCATACTCCAGAAGTTATGTGACATTTGGAGGTGGTGTAAAAGGTCAGATTCTGGGTATTGGAGATTTGATCAGAGAAGGTTTGCCCAGACTTAATGATGTGCTACTGGTGGAAGGATTAACCTCTAATCTGATCAGTATCAGCCAACTTTGTGATCAAGAATTGAAGGTTAATTTCAACAAACTAGAATGTATTGTTACTGATCAGGAAGATAAGATTCAGATGAGAGGCTGCAGATCCAAAGACAACTGTTACTTGTGGGTTTCTGAAGAAGAAAGAAGTCTGACTTCTTGTCTTATGAGCTCAGAAGAAGAAGTCAAACTCTGGCACCAGAAACTGGGACATCTGCATCTGAAAGGCATGAAGAAAATCCTAAGTACTGAAGCTATCAGAGGTGTACCTAATCTGAAGATCAATGAGGACAATGTTTGTGGTGATTGTCAAATTGGGAAACAAACAAGAAAGTCTCATCCCAGATTAGTTCACCAGGTAACTACTAAAGTACTAGAACTTGTTCATATGGATTTGATGGGGCCTATGCAAGTTGAGAGTATTGGAGGCAAGAGGTATGCTTTTGTAATAGTAGATGACTACTCAAGATTCACATGGATCAACTTTGTTAGAGAGAAGTCTGATACTTTTGAAGTGTTTAAAGACTTATGTACCCAACTACAAAGAGAGAAGGAATGTGGTATTGTCAGAATCAGAAGTGACCATGGCAAAGAATTTGAAAACAAGAGCTTTTCAGAATTATGTGCTTCTGAAGGTATAAAGCATGAGTTTTCTGCACCTATCACACCTCAGCAAAATGGTGTAGTTGAGAGGAAGAACAGGACTTTAGCAGAATGTGCAAGGGTTATGCTGCATAGCTGCCATATATGTTTTGGGCTGAAGCAATGAACACAGCATGTTACATACACAATAGAGTCACTTTGAAAAAGGGAACAACATCTACTCTGTATGAATTGTGGAAAGGGAGGAAGCCAACTGTGAAATATTTCCATGTTTTTGGGAGCAGATGCTACATTTTGGCTGACAGGGAGAACAAAAGAAAACTGGATCCTAAGTCTGATGAGGGCATATTCCTGGGTTATTCAGTAAATAGCAGAGCTTATAGGGTGTTTAATTCCAGAACCAAGGTAGTTATGGAATCAATTAATGTGGTAATTGATGATCTGACTGCTGAGAAAAATAGAAGTGAACCTGAAGTTGTTCCAGAGTCTGAAGTATCAGAAGAACAAACCTCAGAAGCAGAAAAGCATTCAGAGTCTGAAGGAGCAGAAGATCAACCAGATCAAGTTCCTAATGGTAAAGGGCCATCAATTAGAGTTCAGAAGGATCATCCTAGAGACTTAATCATTGGAAGCTTAGATCAAGGTGTCAGAACCAGGAGATCAGATGCTGCTGCTACTGATTCATGTTTTGTGTCTAAGTTTGAACCCAGAAATGTGAAAGAAGCCCTAACTGATGAATTTTGGATTGAAGCAATGCAAGATGAGTTGAATCAATTCAAAAGGAGTGAAGTATGGGATCTGGTTCCAAGACCTGAAGGGTTGAATGTGATTGGTACTAAATGGATTTACAAGAATAAAACAGATGAGAATGGTACTGTAGTCAGAAACAAGGCTAGGTTGGTTGCTCAAGGTTATACTCAAGTTGAGGGACTTGATTTTGATGAGACCTTTGCTCCTGTGGCCAGACTAGAGTCCATAAGACTACTGTTGGGTGTATCCTGCATTCTCAAGTTCAAATTATTCCAGATGGATGTGAAGAGTGCGTTTCTGAATGGATATCTGCAAGAGGAAGTGTATGTTGAACAGCCTAAGGGTTTTGTGGATCCTAAGTTTCCAGAACATGTGTACAAGTTAAAGAAGGCTTTATATGGATTGAAACAAGCACCCAGAGCATGGTATGACAGACTGACTCAATTTCTTGTGGCTCAAGGTTACAGAAAAGGAGGTTCTGATAAGACCTTGTTTGTGAAAAATGAAAATGGGAGTCTGATGATTGCTCAGATATATGTGGATGACATAGTGTTTGGAGGAATGTCTCAGAAGATGGTCAAACTTTTTGTTCAGCAAATGCAATCAGAGTTTGAAATGAGTTTAGTTGGTGAGCTGACATATTTTCTTAGATTACAAGTCAAACAAATGGAAGATACAATCTTCATTTCTCAGAGTAAATATGCCAAGAACATTGTGAAAAAGTTTGGTATGGAATCAGCTGCTCATAAGAAGACACCAGCTGCTACTCATCTGAAGTTGACCAAAGATGAACATGGAGTATCAGTTGATCAAAGCCAATACAGAAGCATGATTGGGAGTCTATTATGCTTAACTGCAAGCAGACCTGATATCACTTATGCTGTTGGAGTATGTGCAAGATATCAAGCTGATCCTAAGATGAGTCATCTGACACAAGTTAAAAGGATCCTGAAGTATGTGAATAGCACAAGTGACTATGGAATCATGTATTCACATAGTTCAAGTTCTGAACTGATGGGATTTTGTGATGCTGACTGGGCTGGTAGTGCTGATGACAGGAAGAGCACCTCAGGAGGTTGTTTCTTTTTGGGAAATAACTTAATTTCTTGGTTCAGCAAGAAACAAAATTGTGTTTCATTGTCAACTGTTGAAGCTGAGTACATTGCTGCTGGGAGTAGTTGCTCACAACTGGTGTGGATGAAACAAATGCTGGAGGAATACAACATGAAACAAGGCACTATGACCTTATTTTGTGACAATCTGAGTGCTATCAACATCTCTAAGAACCCAATACAGCACAACAGAACTAAACACATTGATATCAGACATCATTTTATCAGAAACCTTGTGGAGGATAAGACTATTCAGCTGGAACATGTGGACACTGAGAATCAAATTGCTGACATATTCACAAAGGCCTTGGATGCTAAACAATTTGAGAATCTGAGAAGCAAGTTAGGTGTGTGCTTACATGAAGACTTATAGCAATTAATGCAAACTGGATGTGAGGAAGATAGAGTACCTGCCAGTTGTGCCTGTGCTAAATGGGATCCTGAACCTGAGTTTAAGTCTAATATGTTTCCCAGGATCTGTGTTACATGTCTTGATTTTATTCCCTATTTGAAGTCTGAGATTTGTCAGAATTTTGTGGCTAAAAAAGGGGAGAAAATCTTAAGTATTGTGTTGGCTCTGATACTAAACATCTTAAGCAATGTGTTGCTGCTCAGAATTAGTTCAAATTTCAGATGTTCAGCTTTCAGTGATATTCAGAAGATGACTAGTTTTGCTATGATACCAGCAACAAGATATGATTGCTCTGATACTAGCAACAAGATATGTCCAGATATGATTGAAGGGGAAGATGTGTCTCAGGGGGAGTACATTGTGTTCTTGAAGAGTGGTCCTGAAGATCAAGTGTGCTATGAAGTGTACTCTGATACTATGTTTCCCTGCAGTTCAGAAGTCAGAGGGAGTTTTGTGTGTTTTGTGTACGAAGCTGAGTTGCAGGGGAGTGTTGTGAAGCTTCAGGGGGAGTCTGTGTGATGATCAGGAGTTGATCAGTAGCTCTGATACCATGGTTGTGATCAGGAGTTGATTAGTACTTGCTCTGATACCATCAAACTGAAGCTGTTTTGTGATAATCATAACTGAATCCGCTGCTCATCACTAAGTTATGATTGATTATTGTGGAGTTCTTCATGGCTGAGTAGATTTTATGGGAGACTGAAGAACTTGGATGGTTTTAGCCAAAAATTTGCCAAAGGGGGAGATTGTTGAGTCTTTTGGTGTTGGCTGCATTGTTTGGCAAAACCAAAGTATGGAATAGAAACAAGAACTTGGATGGAATAGAAACATTTCCTTATGTTGAACATTTCTTCAGTTACAAGTTTTCTCTTTTGAAGCCATTCAGAAGCTGAAATCTTCATCAGAAGCTGAAATGCTCATCAGAAGCACTGTAGCACTTCAGAAGCAGTTTCAGGTTCTGAAGCCAGCGTTGACTTCTGTTGACCACGTCAGAAGCTGAGTTTGCTGGATTGTTTTTGCGCGTATCTTGGGAGATTTGGCAAGGAATTATCCTTGTATAATTGCTTCTAGAAGGCTGGTTTAATTGGAGAAGATATCTTTGAAGATTTGGTTCAAAGTTATGAAAATTCGTATTTTCTGTTTTAAATCTTTCAAAGATTGGATACAGTTTTATTTGTTACTTTATTGGATCATTCTTATTTCAGTAACAAATCAATTCATAAGATTAGGTTGTTATTTATGCTGCAAGACTGAAGGCTATATAATGAGGAAGGCTGCTGCTATTCAACTTACGATTTATAGAGTTTAAGATCAGAAAATTGAGTCTTAGTATTTTAAGCTTTTAGCTTTATTGTGCACCACTCTGTTAGAGTTGGTTTAGGTGCTTGATTGAGTTGTAATTCATTCTAAGCCTCTAGGTATGAATGAAGTTGTGTTTTTGAAGTTTTCTGAAAAACAGAGTGTTTTTGATTAAGGGTTTCAAGTAGTTGGGTTTAGTTGCTTGAATAGGAAGTTAGAGGATTCTAATACTCAGAGTTGGGTAGAAGTCTTACTAGGTGGAAGTTAATTGCTTGGGATAAGAACTGGGAGTCAGTGTCTGAGTCTTAAGGATTAAATCCAATAGTGGATTTCCTTCCTGGATTGGTATCCCCCAGAGTAGGAGGTGTTTACTCCGAACTGGGTTAACAAACCTTGTGTGCCCTTTACTTTCCTGCACTTTAATTTACTGCCTGTGTGTGTTTGTGTTTGTGCTCTGTTTGGCAAACTATTGTGCCCTGCGTGTTGTTCAGAACCTGTTAGGTTCAGAACCTGTTAGGTTCAGAACCTGATTACTCTGTTAGTTTCTGTTCATTGCCTGGCCAGAATTTCAAGTATTGTATAGTGTGTCACATAACACTCAAGTGTCTATACCAGCTAATGGCTATTTCCATCAAATCAAGCAAGACTAATTTTACAGGTGAAGTCAAATCGGGTGGCTCTATGTACAATACACACCAGCTTGCAATTATATTTGTTTATTATTAACATGTGCCATTGATATTACATGATATGTTTGTGGTATGTTTGATATGATAAAAAAAATTATGTTCCTCATTATATAAGATAATTAAAGTAAAAGGTTTATACATTGGTGAAATGGAAGAAGATTAAGAAAATCTTATGATTTTGAATGACATGTTACAAAAGTGGTATAAATTTAATCTTCTTGTGCTGACATATTGATTAACAGGATGAATATAGATATTTAATAAATCTTTAAAAGATTAATATAAATAAAAATGATTATTATGTTTATTATATTATTGGAAGTGAACTATATTGTCAATATGTGGTGATATTGAACTTAGTAAAGCTGTAAGTGAAGTAATGTATATGAAAATAAAGATAGAGTGTTAAACTATTATTGTAAAGTGAGAAGGAATAACATATTTTGATAACGAAAAACATTGGATAACAGAGTTAACATATAATTGGGAAGAATATTAAGCATACACTGAAGATATAATAAGATTTGAGAATATGACATAAATGGATACCGTGAATCAAACATTAATTAGTAGAAGATGTTTTACATCATTAACTAATACGATTATGGTGGTTGGTAGTTATAATACACAGTCATGAGTCACCAAAAAAAGGTCGACCTCAAATACTTGTAAGGACTGAATCAAGAGTTAACCATGGGACAACTTTGATTAACAAAATAGTCGGCGATAGTCAAAATAAGTTAAGCTTTGTACATTGATGGATAATAAGTTTGTGGTTCAAAAGATGCAGTTGTACAAACTACATTTTTTCTAGCTTTGGAGCCTTGGTCATTTTGTGATTCTTAACGCCCTTTGTTGACGAACGTTGAGTTAGTTGGACATCTTCAGCAGCAGGTTGAGCAACAGAATCAATGTCATCAAGAGAGAGTCTTTTGGCTGGGGGTGTAGACAAAGTCAGAGCTGGATCATGTTCACCACAAAGAGATACCTATACAGAATTATAAGTAGTAGTGAGAAAGTTGGGTCATGATAAGCAAATGAAAGATGTTTAGTAAGAATTATAACGATTGTATACATACAGCTTTACTGATAGATGTTTCGTTATCATCTGAAACAGATTGGGTAACAACATGTTCTATAGCCAAAGGCTGTTCACTCACCTGAAGGTAATAAAATGAAAAGTGAGAGGTAATCATCAATGGTGTGAATAGCAAATAGGTTTGAATAAAAGCATTGTTATCACCTCTTCCAATTTAAACTGCTTTTCAAGATTTTTCAACAATTGATCACTATCGCTGATCTGGATGACTGAACATGGATTACGGCCAGACATCGCTTTGATTTTAAAAACGTTCTTCTTAGAAAGAAGTTGATCTAGGAGTTTAGGATATGTTCTTGGATTGGTATGACCAGCCTATATAATGATATGGGATAGGTTATGTTAAACTTTGAATTGTTACAAATAAGTGTAATTGTTAAATGCAGTATTAACAATTGCATACCTTAATCATCTGAGCTCTCAAGTCTGCAGCAGATACTTTCAAAATGGAAGCACAGTGAGTGTCCCACATGAGAAATCTGGCCTTATCAGATTTGTGCACAGCCTGCACCTCAACTTTTGTCATACCCCATTTTTTGACCCAATTTCAACTCGTTTTAATCGTCTTTTGAAAACCAAGAATTTTCGTCGTTTCAGACGAAATTTCGGCAGGGAGGTATTTTAAAATACCTCATTTGTGTTCCGAAGGCGACCATTTTATAATTATTAATTTTTTATTTTTATTTTTTTAAAATCTTGTTAGTTTATTATTATTTATTTTATGGTTATTTTTTATTTTCTTATTTTTATTTTCGTTTTTATTTTATTTAATATTATTATTTAAATTGTTTTTTATTATTTTCATCTGATCCTTTTCTGTCCAGACCCCAAGGGGTATTTTCGTCCATTTTTTTGGTCCAAACCCTAATTCAGGGCCTATAAAAACAACAGTAAATGCACAGTGCTGAGGGAAAGAAAAAGAACAGTGAAATTCGGCCACCATTACAACACAAGAAAAAACCCTAATTTTTTCCATCTTCTCAAACAAATCACAAAGTCTCAAATCCAAGTCTCCTCCCCAACACACCACTGCCCCACGCACATCCAGAACCCAGCCACACATTCACCACACTCGTTTTCCACCACCACCAGTACAAACCAACCACCTTCCTCCACCACCGTACAACAACCCAACTCATCCCCCTCTCTCACCACCAAACCGCGCCTCCCTCCTCCAAACACAACAGCAGCCGCGGCCAACCTAGTCACACACACATACACATACACAGCCACGCGGCCACACACACCACCACACAACTCACACGGCCTCCTCCTAAACCCACCCTCTCTTTCTCGTTTCCAACACAACAACAAACGGCAACACAAAGAACAACCATCTCATAAACCATAACCGAACAAACCATAACCGAACCAAGGAGCAGTTTTTCAAAAGGTAAATTATCGAACAAACAAACTTAGATCTAGGGATTTTGGTTGAGGTTTTCAAAAAACTAAGTCCGGATTCATAACAAGGATAAAAAAGGATTTCTAAAAGTATAAAAAAATTTAAAAAAGGAGGAGTTTTTAACTCCGGCGCGGTGGCGCCGCCGGCGGCAACCGCGCCGGCACACTATTCCGGCCGGGCTGTTTCTTTTTCAGTTTTAGAGAGAAGGGAGAGGGAAGAGAAGAAGAGAGAGGAAGAAGAGTAGACAATGAAGGGAAATGCTGAAAAATTTATTTTATAGAACCAGGCCCAACCCAAAGCCCAAACTCGGCCCTGACTACTACTTCCTCTTCCTTTTCTGATTTCTGCTCTCACCCCCCATGTTTGCTCCTGCACCCCCTTCTTTTATTTTAATTTCTTTTGTTTATTTCTTGCATTTTCTTTCCTTTTAGTTTTTCTTTTTTATTACTTGTTGGCTTTTATATTTTCATGTCATTTTACTTTTGCTCTATTTATTTATTTTTATTTTGCTTTCTTTATTTATTTATTTTTATGTCATTTTTTCTTTATAACTTAGATTTATTTTAATGCATTTTTCTTTTCTTTTGTAGTATAGTTTATTCTCATTATTTATTTTTGCACTTTTATCTTATGTCTTGCATTTCATGCATTTTTTATTTTCTATATTTATTTTATGTCTTGCATATCTTGCACTTTTATTCTTTTATTTATTTATGCAACATATTTATTTAATGTCTTGCATATCATGCATTTTTTTTATTTATTTATTCCAATGCAACATATTTATTTTATGTCCAACATTTCATGCATTTTTATTTCCTTTTTATTTTATGTAGCATGTTTACTTAATGTAAAGTCCATTTCATGCATTTTTTATTTTTATTTATTTTTTGTTATTTTGCATATTTATTTATTTATGCACTTGCAATTTTTTTTTTTTATTTATTGCTTTATTATTTTTACTTTGTTGTTGATACTTAGAATGTATTTAGGAACAATGTAAAATATAAATGAGAATATTGCACCGACACTCACATTTATTTATTCCGCTTTATGTTTAAAACGCAAAAATAACGAACGTATCCGAGGAAAAAGGGGCTCTCACTTCGATCCTACATCTTTGTGAGAAAACCCTTGCGCTTAGTTTATTTCGACCACCGCTTAGTTTATTTTTGTTAATTAGCTTAATCAAAAATCAAAAAACATTTCAAATAACAAAAAGCCAAAAAAATCTTTTCTCAATCAAATTTCATTTTCAAGTCAATTAATTCCTACATTTTCTTCAAAAACAACTTCAATCAATTTTAATTATTTCAAACCTTTTTTTCAAATTAAAATCAATCAAACTCACATCTTTATCCTTCTACGCCATTTCGGCCTCTTATCTTTCTTAAAACTTTTTTTCAAACTTTAAAATCAATCAAAACAAATCACTCGGCTTTTTACCCCGAACTACATGATTTTGATCCCATTCGGGTATGTAGGCAAAAGACTTTGTCTTTCCAAATCAATAAAAATAACAAAAACATTTTCTTTCTTTTAAACTCATCACTTTAATCCTTTCTCACACTTAAGCATTTATTTACAAACAAATAATCAATTTTAGCATAAAGATAAATAAAAAACAAGAGGTTCCTATAGAGTACTATAGACGTTTAGGGTGCTAACACCTTCCCTTTGCGTAACCAACCCCCGGACCTTTGATCTCTTAAAAATAGGTTTTTTCGAACTTTCTCCCTTTTCCTCGGAAAAATAAAAGATCGGTGGTGAAATTAATTTTGTGAGTCAATGCTAATTAATAGCTTGATATCCTAAAATCACCGCGACAACTTTGTATCTAACAAAAACATTGATTATGTTAATAGGTTAGAGAGAGTTTTGAGAGTAGTCTAAAAATATTATATGTTGTTGAGTAATATTGATATAACAATGTAATACCTTGGCACAGGTTTGTCATTTACATAGTTATCCGAACATTTCAATTTTCCATTATCCATCTTGACAACTTTAGTGCAGTGCTCACATCCATCATACATCCATCCATCTTGACAACTTTAGTGCAGTGCTTACACAAATTGTCTCCTAGAATAACCAACAAAATCAAGACCCAAAAGTTAGTTATTCAACATGTACAAATGAAAACTGATTAATCAGATATAAGTTGTGAAGACAGATAGTTTGAATCAGATTAACTTCTGCAAGACTTAAAAAGTTAGTCCTCGACATGATATCAACATTGTTTGAAAATTGGGATCCCTGACTAAACTGAGAGAGACTCTGGCTGAGACCACTTTGGCTTATACCATCATTTTCAATTGGAAGAGCCTGAAATCTTGATATAAAAAAAAACGTTGGCATGGATGGAAACCATATTTATGAATGAGCTAAATAAACGATGATTATAAATCTTACTTAGATTTGAAGTCAGCAACCTCGGGTATATCAGGATTGAATAGAATTTGGGTGCCATCCCAAGTATTAGTAAAACAAAGTGGATAATTTCCTAAAAGACATAATTCAACTATTAAGATCATATATATATATATATATATATAAGGCTTAAATATGTGTTTAGTCCCTGCAAATCTGGCTCGTTTGAATTTTCGTCCCTGTACTAACTGAATATCAGAGTCTGAAGATCAGACTCTGAATATCAGAGTCTGAAGATTGAAGTGAAAGTGAAAAGGGAGAGAAGTGGGAATAATGTTGAGAAGTACTTTTTTTATTGGATTTGTTTCTCTTGTGTTTCTTGCAGGGAAATTTTGGAAGGGGCCCGTAAGTACAGGGATGAAAATTTAAATGAGCCCTATTTGCAAGGACTAAACACATATTTAAGCCGAAAAAAAACATAAATAAGTTAGTGACATAAAGCATATAGTTGTAAAAATCAATACCTTGTGGTGATTTGAGCCTAACATGTTTGAGAACAATGCAAATTTGTTGAATACCATCCGAGGCAGCTAACCCATCACAGAATTGCTTTGCATAATCATCCCAAAGGCAACAATGAATCATGTTGGCACTTAATAACAGAAATAGGCAACAACATCGGAGGTCTAACACAATCTGCATCATAATGAACATATATAGAATATATTAAATGAGAAAGATTGTTATACTCGTATCTTTGAGAACAAATGTGATTGATCTAATCTTTGATCCACTCTGTTTGTAGAAGTAACCTCATGAAAAGCTCCAATGGCATCTGATATAAAGGAAAAAAAACCAGCAAATTAAATTTGTGACGTCAAGTTTAAAGAAGGGTGAATTTGACGAAATCACTAACCCACAATCAAATCAGTTCTGTATTTCCCTCCTAGTATTTCTTAAAAACTTTTGAATGGAGAGATGCCATAGGAATGTCGGGAAAATCTTCAGAAGTGATGACCGTAGCACCTGTGGCGGTAAGTCGATATGGATGACTTGTTGCTTTGACTACAATGTCATTGTTGCTGACCTTAAAGTTTTCCATTTCATAAGTTTTGTTATAAAATAGAATAGGTTTAAACTCTGCGAGGACTTCCTTAGGCACGGAAAGGTGAATTGTATCCCTCTGCATATAAAGAAATAGTTTAACACAGACATGTAAGATGAGTAAACTGAAAACATTTCCTGAAATTGAAAAAATACCTAAGCATCCATAACCACCATTTCAACATGCTCTGACTTGAACTTGTTGACAACATACCACATATCAACAATCCTAACAGAGAGCATCCACACATCCTTAGAATCATCAATGTCTTTGATTTCGTCAAAAGGACGAGCAATTTCTACATTATCTTCCATAACTGGCCATTTTTCAACACATAAACACAAATCAAAAAATAGTTTCAGAGTTACAGGGTTTTAGAATAAATTTGCAATAAAATGTGGCATATAGATTAAAAAAACATGAACTGAAACTTCAACATCAGCTTACATGACAGTACTTTGTTTTACACATAAACACAACATTAAAAAAAAAACAGATCCATCTCATATATGTCAAATGAATATGCAACAAAACCATATATTGGAGTTCTAACACAACTTGAAAATACACTAAACAAACGAAACGAAAATCAAGACATGTAAGTATACACAAACGAAATCGATTTCTGAACATGTGGAAGCTCAAAGTTAGTAAAACCAACAAAAAATTCAGAAATAACACATCAAACAAAACAACTCTGGAACACAGTAGATAAACCAAAACATCAGAAGCACTACATCAACAAAAACAGATAGATTAATTGAGAACAATAACCTTTTAAGTATTGACAAACAGGATGAAGAAAACTTCACACTTCTTCTGCAAATAGTCTGGCTATGTTTGGCTTTCAATATTTGAGAAAGTGTTTGGGGAGAAGGAGAAAGATATCAGAATGATATCTTTTGTTGTAGGTAGCGTGTCATAGTCTGTGTTTGAGTAGACCGCTGGACAATAGGCTGTTTAGCTTGATTGAAAAGCGGGAAACCATGTAGAGTAGGGTTTTGACATTTATGCCCTTATCTTAATAGAACAGAATGTGAAGTAATTAAAGGGTAGTACGGTCAAAAAGTGGTAAAAAACATGACATTAATTCTGAACAGAGAAATATACAGTTTTACCATTAACAAAGGTAAAAAATAAGGACAGTTAAAAAATAAGGGACAAGGACATTTTGTTAATTTTGGTAGGCATTTGTTTTCATATATATATATATATATATATATATATATATATATATATATATATATATATATATATATATATATATATATATATATATATATATTAGACTAGCAACAAACCCGTGCTCTGCACGGGCTAATTCGAAGCGGGGGCTAGCATCAAAGCGCATTGCAATGTTATATGAATTGAGAAAGCAAGAAAAAACTAATGATAAAGTCCACGTTAATGATAAAGGGCAAATTACATTGATTTCCCTTGAGATTTTTTTTTTAAATAATACAATCACCCCTTCTAATTTTCCAAACACATCAATCTCCACTCATTTTATCCATTTCAATAAATTTGTAAATATACAATTTAATTTCAGCTATTTTGATTTGTTTATATCTGTTTTCTCTTTTCACAATTAGGTTAAATGGAGTTTTTTTCTCCCAATGAAAAAACAATAACAACATTTGTTTTTACCATCAAATAGAATCAAACATCGACAATTACAGAAGAGATCAAAAAAGAATATAGAAATGAGAAAAATTTTGGTGGATGAACATTGTGGTTGATCAATGAAAAGAAAATAATATTCGATATATCCATTTTATTACATTAGAGTTTAAAAATCAAACCACCTTGACTGGGGAACAATAAGTTGCGAAAAATCACCGAAGTGAAAAATGAAAAAAAAGGTCGAAAATTAAGCGAGTTTATACTCCTATGAAGAAATTAATTGCTAAAAAAATTGAATTAACAAAGTCTAAACCATGTTATATTATAAGGGAGGTGCTTGTCAATTTGATAAAAAAAAAAGAGATTAGTATTTAGTTAAAAAATAGAGCAGGTGTTTGTGTCATTTAAGAAGACCTTAAGAGAGGTTAGTGTAATTTGCCCATGATTTTTTTAAAGAGTAATTTGCCCATGATAAAATCATTGAAATAGTTGTTATTAAATATTATGAAGTGGTAAGCTAAAAATATGTAAAAATATTAAAAATAATAAAGATTTCATTATTGATAAAGATGTCGTTATGAGTCTCGTGTATGAATTGTACAACTATATTATCTAGTGACTCGTTTATCATTTTTCAGTGTTTTTTATAGTCATATTTCTAAAAGATATAATAATAATAATCTACAAAAATAAAATTTATTATTTTATAATATGACATGGTGACCTGACTTCTTTGATTCTTTGTTGTTTCCAAATATGTTGAGATATGCAGGTAAGGTATCTTGTTTGCCTACACTCTGGTTCTTCAAGCACGAAAAAGCTTTTATGCTTGCTGATTTGTTCAGGAGCTGTTCGCTCTTGGATTTTGATACTCTGTTGACAGTCAATCAATTAATTGTTCTTCGCAGATGTTCACTTTTCTTATTTTTTTAACTTGGTTTTGCGCCCGTATACGGGTTTGCTAGGTTGCGCCTATGATTAGTAAAAAAATTAGGATAGATTAGGGTCGATCCACTTGGACTGATTTATTATGTTGTATCCCCGTTTTGAGTTGTATTTGAGTCAGGTCTAATGCCCCAGTCTCTTCATCTATTTTTTTATTTAATATAATTTTTCTTTTGACTAATAAAAAGATAAAGAAAAAACAAAGGCAAATTATTTCTAGAAAAGAAGCAATCTTGAAAATGTGTAATTTTTTGAAAAGTAGGTATATGCCTTGTAATAAATATTTTGTAACTTTCTTTAAGTTATGTTATTTTGTGATTATCAATCACACATAATTGAATGATTTTTTCTTTTTTATTTTCATAGTAAAAATATTTTTTCAGTGTTTTGTTAGTATCAATGATAATTGTCTCAATCATATTTTGTTATTTTATTGATAAGTAAAATGTATTTATTAATGTTTTTTATTAAAATTTATATTTACGAATATTTTTTTAGACTAAATATGTAAACAATTGTCATTTTTTTATTGGATTAGCTACAAAAGAAAAACTCATAGGAAGACAATTCTATTGCATCCTAAAAAAGAAAAAATCATAGGAAGGTAGTTATATTGCATCAAATAGACTTAGTGTGAGATAAAAGCACGTGAACATCATAAAACTTTTATTTTGGTACATTCATAAAACTTATTTTTAATAAATGTAAATTGAATATATGGTTCGCTTTTAATAGAATAAAAATATATTTTGATATTCAATCATTTAGAGATTATTTTTTAGAATTTTTTTGAAAAAGCATAATCAATTTTGTGTTTGTTTATCGTAATAACAATCACTTATTTGAAAAAAAATATTTGTTTGGATACAACTTTATAAAATGGAATTTTTTGTTACAAAATTATCTTCATTTTTTGATATTTATTTTCTCCCTCTCTTACATTTTTTGAAAAGTTACTATAATCTCTTTTTCATTTAAAGACACTTTTAGATTTTTTTTTGTTGAACCTTGTTTTTTTAAAAATTATAACAATATAAAATAAATTTTTTGTTACAAAATTACATCAATCTTTTGAAAGTTTTTTCTCTCTCAGCTAAATAGAATCTTTTGTTACAAAAGACACAAAAAGGTAAATATATGTTGAGGTGTCAAAATATTAAGATGGGGCAAAATTGTATTTTTACTGGTCATTAATTTTCATAATTAGAGAAAGATTTAACTGAATATCTCTTAGTTTACAAAACTCACACACATTGTGCATCAAATCACTTGTCAAACTCTAATTATACGAAACTATCGGGATCTATAGTACAAGTGATGATGCACAATATGTGTATCTACTCTCTCCGTTCATTTTTAAGGTTCGTTTGAGTGCGGATTTAGTGTTCTTATTTAACTATCATTTTGTTATTTTAAGGGTACAATTTGTCAATTATATCTTTTGTCAATTACTGTTATCTTTTTTAATAAAACTAATTAATGTTATATATTTGGAAAACTAAAGTTTGTTTTTTCTAAACAAATTTCGTTTGTTTTTTTTAAACAAAGTTTGTTTCTTGTTATCTTAAAATTGACAATTGTTTGTTATGAGAGAGACATAGTATGCAAAAAAATATGAATTTGTTGGAGAAAAAGATAGTAACTAACAATTGTTTTTTATGAAAGAAAGATAACATATTAAATTTATTGGAAAGAGAAAGTGTGCAAAAAAATAGGAATATATTGTTGGATTAAAATAAGAGTATAATAGGAAGTAAATGTGTAAAAATACACTTCGCTAATTTGATGTTAATATTCTAAAACGACACTTAAAAAGAAATGAAGAGAGTACTATTTTGAAATATACTTTATTTTGTATAAACTACACTCATAATCATTTAAGTTTCAAAGTGATTAATCTATTTTAAAATTGTAAATAAATTATTTAAAAGCTATACTTAACCTATGATAGCCATCTGTTTTGTGAAGTCTAATGAGTATTGCAACAAAAAAGGTGATATACCGAACTATTATTAATAAAAGTGGGTAGTGGCACCAGTCTTGAGCTACCGGGGTGGAGAATTTGGCCGGCTAAAAAAAAGAACTATTCACACCGGCAGTGTAAATTATTTGGGTCCACCTAAAACCAAGTATTCTTCAGACCTTTTTTTTTTAATAGAGGCTTTCACCCGAAGCTGTAGCCTAGGATCCGAACCATGCTTTTAAAACATCATTTACACCATGAACATTAGAGGGAAACATGCCTTTTGTGTGGAAAAAAAAAAACTACTTGGTAAGTTGGTGCTCAATGTATGTACTTACTCAATGACTATGGTCAGGAAGATCATGATTCGATCTTCATCTTCCTAAGATACATTTAGTGTGTTGACAATTCAATTTAGATCAATTTTAAAGCAAAATATTATTCAATCCAAATATTAAAATAACAAGAAATGCTAACAACATTATACTTTTAACACTTTTTTATTGAATGAAACAAACGTGGATCCCACATTTTCTAAATGAAACCACGTAAAGTGTTGAGATTCACGTTTATTTAATGCAATAAAAGAGTGAGTGTTTAAAAATAGAATGTTATTAGCACTCCTCTTAAAATAACATGTAATTGGATTGGGTTCGATTTGATTTGTTTGATTAAAAAATCATATATGATCCGATGAAATTCAATTTGAATTTGATCGATTCATTCAGTTTTTACTATACATTACTACAATGTTTATATTATCTAGAATAACATACCACAAGTTTGTACCCAAAAAAAATACCACAATTAAATAACACACACATATATAACAAGAATAAATTAGTTCAGGAACGAATGAAATAGTACAAAAGTTGAAATATATTAAGTCTTTGGTACCTTAATATTTCAATTTTTAAGTATCATTAAAAAATGAAAAAGTTCAAAAAATAAAATATTATTACAATATCTGATGTTAATAATAAAATAAACAACTTCTCTCAAAAATAAAATAAATAACTATTAAAATTTATATATGCGGTTGAGTTCAATTGAATTTTCTTTTTATCTGAAATTCGATTTGATTTGAGCAGGTTTGCATGTTTTAAGTGATTGCCCGAATGCAATGACATTTTGGCTTAATTGGTTCCACATAACAATAGGAATTTTTTATTATTTTTTTTGTGTGTGCAAATCATCATCACTGGATTGATTTTAATGTGTCTAATGCTATTGGCATGCAATTGGATTATGGGTGAAAGCTTGTCATGCTTTATGGAACTGGGGGATAAACAAATTCACTTAGATTTTATTTTTTCCCCTACTCCTTTTTTAGAAGAAGCAAAAATGGAATATATATAACTAGATGAAGAGCCTCTGAATTAGCACAAGGTGTGCCAACCCAGAGCTCCACCAAAATTCACATACACAGTTCACCAAAACAACCTAGAGTTGGTTAGCCAATACCCAAACAAAGGGGCTCGACCACCAACAATGAGAATTATTACAAATATTAATATTACAAGATTTCACCCACCAAAAAGTATGAATTTTTACTCCTTGATCGAATATTCATATGTGATGTATCAATGAGGTTCCTAAATCAAGCTTTTATTTTATATCATAATGGTACTTAGCTTTATGGGGTTCTACAAACCTATTGGGGGTTGCAATGGATTTGTTGCTGAGTTGTTGGGAGTGTTGGAAAGATTGCAGCTAGTGCATATGAAGGTTATAAGGCTAGAGATTTTTGTTGATTCAAAGGTTGTGGTGAATATTTTGAATAAGAAAGATGTTTGTTGAATAATGGGGATGGAGTTTGATTCAACCAGAGTATGGAAAGACTTTTGGGGTTAGACTAAAAAGTTAAATGTGTGTCATCGTTAAGATAATTCATATACAGAAGCATCCACTGATTTGAGATCTGATAGTAACGAGTATTTGGTTATCGTGAACATTCATTCAAGTCACATCAAATGCTCATGTTATGGGAATCGGTATTCCTCGTTTGATTTCTATGTAATAGTTTCTCCTTTGGACTTAAGTCCTCTTTTATTAAAAATATTGGTCATGTTTATATGAAAGGAGATGAATGCTATTATATAAGAACATATATTAGACCAATTTGCAAAGTAAAGAGACTTATTTAACTCAATTTTTTTTTTGAGGGATCAATATTTTACACGATTTAAATTAGATAGATCAAAACTGTAATTTAGTAAAAAATAAATTTAATTGAAGTAAATAATAAAATCACATTGAGAACTATTAATTAGTTTAAGAGGAATGCTAACAAGTGCTCTAAATATACTTGTTAAGAAGTAAAAAAAATCTTAAAAATGATACATTCAACACTTTAAAATTTTAAAAATATTTTTTTTTATATTATATAGTAAAATTTATCATTTATTTCTATTTTGACTTCTTATCAAATGTTTTTGGACTTGAGCATGACCCTTAGTTTAATTAGGCCAAGGTAACATCTGTACAACGTGGTGCTTATCCCTTCCGATTGGCCCCATTCAACTCTCTTAGAAATTGAGATAGCGTTACACAACAAATAACTAAATTGAATTTGGATCTCTTCCTATCCAAATAATTTATAAAAATGATCAAGTAAAAATACACCAACATAATCTTCTCTAGTTCACGAGTCCTCCCTCTTGTCAATTATAAGAAAATTTTGATTTTTTAGATTCATTCAATTAATGATGTAAGTGGTCCATAATATAAATGAGTAAATGGTCACTTTGGTCTCTGACTCTGCACCTCGCTGTCACAAAGATCACTGACTCAAGATTAAATACAAAGTAGTCTATGAATGTACACTTCCGTTATCACTTTAGTCTCCGACGTTAAATAATTATGTTAACTGATGATGTGACAAATGTTTTATGCTGACAAAGAGTATGAGGTGTCACAAGGACTAAAGTGAAAATAGAAAATTGTCACTTTGGTCCCTGAACGGAAAATTAATATCCCTGAACCGAAAATCAATATCCTCAAACTCGTTCTAACGAAGTGTTGCTCTTCGTCAAGAACTGGGTCATCTTCCTTAATGAAGCTGTTTTGTGGTTGCGGGAGGCTTGTTGTTAGGTCCTTGACTGTGCATACTTACTATCAGTTAGGTCCCTGACAGTAAACACTTACTGTCACTAAGGTCCTTGACAGTAAACACTTATATGCACAAAGTAGGCCTGGTATGATCCTATTTCATATCAATTTATCAATTCTAGCAATATGAAGAATTGATTCAGGTTTGGTTATGAATCACATTTTCCCAAATTCTGTATTTGTATATCTTGAGTTCCTTCATGGTTTCTTCTTTTTAATCTCAATGTTAACTTCAAATTATACTATTTCATTTTTTAAGAAAGATTATTAGCTTCAAGAATACATATTCAACTAAACTTCAATTGATTATTTACAAATATTGTCTCAGTATATTTATCTAAGCATGTACATTTCTGCAGTATGATTGCAGAACAAAAACTTAAACCACTTGATTCAGTATTTGTTTTCATATTAACTATTATAATAATCACTGATATAAAACCAAATATGTTATGTGAATTTTTAGCTAATATTTAGCGTTTGCTGTCACATTTTTAGGCATGTTGTGTGTTCATGGAATAACAGTCATTGAATGGAAGCATGATAAATGTTGTAGGCGTGGAATAGCGGCCATTGCATGAAAGCTTGACAAATGACGTGTGCATGTAAGTGTTTACTGTCAGAGACCTTGGGACAGTAAGTGTTTATTGTCAGAGACCTAACTGATAGTAAGTATGCACAGTCAGAGACCTAATAACAAGTCTCCCGCAACCACAGAACAACTTCATTGAGGAAGATGACCCAGTTCTTGACGAAGAGCAACACTTCCTTGAGACGAGTTTGGAGATAATGATTTTCGGTTCAGGGATATTGATTTTCGGTTCAGGGACCAAAGTGACAATTTTCTACTTTCACTTTAGTCCCTTTGACACCTCATACTCCTTGTCAGCATAAAATCTTTGCCACGTCACCAGTTAACAAAATTATTTAACGCTAGGGACTAAAGTGACAACGAAAGTGTACATTCAGGGACTAATTTGTATTTAATCTTGAGTCAGGGACCATAGTGACAATTTACTCTAATATAAATCATATACATCATTAATTAAATGAATCTAAAAAATTAAAATTTGCTTATAGTAATCGACAACCGAGGGAGTATCTCACATAATGATCAAATAAAACACTGCATGAGTAGTTATTTAATCGACATTGAAATTTTCAATTGATATTTCCCAAAGATGAATTAACGAGTGCTACGTACTTCATACCCATCTTGTTATAAATTTCATGCTTTACAAATAATGCACCAAATATTAAGTGATAGTAACCCCTTAGCTAAGGGATCTGCATGACATGTTGGGTATTAGAGGCTTTTGAAGCTTCGAAATTAATTCATTATTAAGGGATGGATAGAAAAACAAAAGGTCCATCCTTCGTGACCAAAAATAAAATCATACGTTGATAAAAAGTTGTGCTCTACATCCTTTTCAAGACAGAGAAGCTGTGGGCTAGCTTGGGGGGCTTTATAGTATATAAATGTTGAAGCACATTATAAGAAAAATAAAATCACAGAAAGTGGAGAGTGCCGAAAGAACCCACATACACCACCCCTATATATATTAGATTCATTTTGACATGTCAATATGATAAGCATTCACGAACAATCCATACAATTAGATTATGTTGGGAAACAAACTTTAATGATTATAGAGATGTTATTCTAACTATTTTATACTACATTGTTAATGCCTTAAGGGAAATTGCGGGGGAATATGGAAACGATCCATGTGAACAGAAGAATTTAAATCATTAAAGGTTCAATTAATTTATATTATGGTGCTATAATCATGCATTTGGAGGGGTACTTTGATGTTAGATTTTTTGTTTACCATGTCCAAATTCTTTGAAGCCTAATGATGCTACATGTCCAAGACTTTACATGTAAAAGGAGCTGGAGTGTTTGCCAATTAGTGGTATACGTAGTTAGTATGTATTATCCTGTAATAATCACAACAAGGACTAATTAAATTAAGATGTCTAATGCTTGAAATATAATAATTTAACCTTGATATCCTATTCAATTAAGATACAAGGATAATCTATTTTACCATGTTAGTCAATATCGTAGTATTACATGAAATCTATACTGTGACTAGTGATCTCAAAAAAAGTAAAAAATTGTCTGATAAGATGGAATTGGCTTTTGCTCAATTGGCAGAGTAATTAGTGATGGCAAACAGATTAAAGAAAACAAATAAGAAGGCTCAATCATAATATTTACAGCCTAACTTTTTTATTTATCTCAAGTAAATTAAAAAAATGATGATTTTTTATGTTTTACGACAACAAACTAAAGAAAAACATGTCAATTCGGGGAAATTCTCAATTTTTTTTAAGTTAAGAAAGAGGAAATTATATTATTAATTAAATTGATATTAATGACTAATTTTATAACAGTCTCGAGCAAATTTTAACTTTGTCCCTTGTGAAATTATAATGTTAAACTTTTACAACCAAATAACATCCAAAATATTTTAATTAAATCTAAGCTTTCATCAAAATATATAATTAAAATTTTTTATGATTTTTTAATAAAATAAATTAAAAAATATTATAGAGAAAAATAAATTATTTACAGCTAGTGAAAAAGGGAAAAAAATAACTCCAAGACTCAATTAAGAAATACGTTATTTTGACCAAAAATACATTAATTATTGATTTCAAATTTCAAATTTTCTTTTTATGAAAAAAAATACTCAAGAATACACACACTTCATACAAAATCAAGAAAACCACAACTTCACTAGAATTTACAATCAGATTTACTTTTATGTTTTAACCTATCAACGTTAGAATTTCCGACTTATATATTTCTTCAAGTTTTATATATTGAGTACTAATACCGCAAAAAAAAAAAAAAACTGAGTAAGTTTTAACAAACCTCTTATACGTAGGTGACATTAGAAGGAAAACAAGAATCCATAATTAAATGTTAAAACTATATTTGTTGTTGTTGAGAACTAAAATCTGTTTTTATCATAGAAAAATACAAGAGGTATATTTGTTTTCAGCAGTAAATTATCTCTGAAAATAGAGAAAAATGAAAATTGTTATTTCTATAAATAGTCGTTGGTTATTTAAAAAAATAAAAATAAATAGTCGTTGGTTTTTCGTTCAAAAAGAAAATAGCATTAATTATTAATTATTTCAAGGAAAATATCTTTTATGGAGTATTTGACAAAATTATTCAATGTATTTAAAAAATGAGTTTAATTAATGAGATTAATTGAGTCAAACAAAAAAATTAATGAGATTTATTTATATGCTCTAATGGTGTAATTTTCTTTTAAAATTCTATCAAATCACATCACGTCTATATATTTGTGGTAGATTTTAAAAAAAAACTAAACACATCATTTGCAAGCAACTGTGAAGACTAATAACTTCGAGTAACTGAGATTCAAGATTCAAGATTGATTTCTCCCAACAAATATTATTTCATACGCACAAGTTAGTGATAAAACTTTAGATCAAATAATTAAGGGACTCTTGAGAATTTGTGGTTAATTTAATTTATGTATAAAAAGTTTTACATTGGTATATGTGAATGAAATCTTTAATCAATATTGATTGTCAATATAAATAATTTTAGAAATGTATCGAGTCACATCATATTTTTTGGAAAATTAATAAGAACTAACAATAATATAATAAAAGTATTTTATTTTATTTTTATAAAAAAAAGTGACATTATAATTGGTTATATCTGCAAAAGTTTTGTATATTAGTTATCCAAACAAATTAAATCCTAAAACAATACTATTAAATTTTGTAACCCATTGATTAAACTAAATATAAACCATAATCAAGGGATGACATAGCGAGAGGGTCGGAAGCAGGTTCGGGTGAAACACCAATATTATTATAGAACACGACATAGAACCAAAGGAAAGCGAGGGAAAGAAAGAACCATAACATTTTTCAAAGCCTTTCTTTCTCTTTCCTTTATTCTTCTTCTTCTTCTTCAAGCTATTCTTCATTCTCCTCTCTCTCTCTTTATATATCATTTTCTCTTTTTCTTTCAGAATTCAGCTATACATCTTTTTTTCTTTGTTATAGCTAAGAATTCTATGCCATTTTGTAATATATAATATAGGATTTCAATTTCAATTTCAATTGGTTTCTGGGTCTTTTGTTCATTCATAAGGCCTAATTAATCATGTCAACCGATCAAGTTTTACCATTCTCTGTTGTTTCTGTCGTTGAAGATGTTCTTCAACAACAAGGTCTCCGCTCTAGCGATTTCAAATTTGCTTCCAGAAAAGCCGAAGAAGCTTGTATATATCCCTTTTCTTTTCTTCTTTTACTTTTCCTTGAAGATTTTTATTTTTATTTTCATCATATTTATGATCATTATGTGATGAATTCAAGTTTTTGTGAAAACTCAATGATAATGTTTTAATTTTTTATGGCTAATGATGCTGGCCGGTTCTAATCAATAAATGACACTTATTTTGTTTGTTGAAATTTATGTTCTATTTGGCTTTCTCGAAGGCTTTGTTTGAATAAACAACTTAATTTTATTTATGCTTTTATTGCATAAATGTTTATCATATAAGTGCTTATGTAAAAGCTATTTCTATAACAAAAGATCAAATAGTCAAAATCTATTCATATGAGCCATAATATTTTTATAAGCTATCTCACAAGTAATTATACCAGTAGATAAGTTCAAATAAGCCAATTCAAAGAGATCCTAAACCAAATGGTTCGCACCATGCAGCGGCCTTAGAAGATCTTAACATAACTGAGATAGAATTTGTCTCTTATTGCAGCTCTGAGAAGGTATGAAGCAGCTGGTTGGTTGCGAAAAACGGTTGGAGTAGTTGGGGGAAAAGACTTGCCAGCTGAACCTTCTGAAGAAGATTTTAGAATTGGTTTGCGTAGTGGAATTATCCTCTGTAATGCTCTCAACAAAATTCAACCTGGAGCAGTGCTCAAGGTATATTGTTTCTCATTTCACAAAAATACGATTCTACATATATATGATATATGACAATAACTGAATTTGTATATATCTTTAGGTGGTTGAAGGCCCTTGTGATTCTGTTATTATCCCTGATGGAGCAGCATTATCTGCTTATCAATACTTTGAAAATGTAAGGAACTTTCTTGTAGCTGTTGAAGAAATGGGACTTCCTACCTTTGAAGCTTCTGATTTGGAACAGGTTCTTATTATAACCAAACTTGAAATATTTTGCTTATTAGTACTTTTATTTCATGGGATGGACTCAGTTGATTAAAATCAATATACACTGTCAGTGTTAATTTTTTTTACACAATCGTAATAGTCGGATCATAAAAAACGTTTGACTTTAATCATTATGACTTCTAAAGTCACGTGTATGATTGCTTGTGATTTTGTTGACAATATTAGACTTTTACACTGACATTATATCAAATTTAACCGCATATTATTAATAATTTATTACGAGCAATTGTCATTTTGTTTTAGCATTTTTCTTTTTTCCCCTTGCTGTGTATATAGGGAGGAAAATCTTCAAGGGTAGTGAACTGTGTTTTGGCACTGAAATCCTACGCTGAAGGGAAACTTGTAGGAAGAAGTGGGTCAGGGTCATTGAAATATGGTCAAAAACCACCTACATCTGGGAAACCAATTTTGAGGAAAAACTCAGAACCATTCATGAAGTCTCTGTGGAGTATGACATTAGGTGACAGAGATGGATACACGAGTGATAACTCTTCATACAGTGATCCAGATCGACATGAAGGGGTTAGAGAGAACTTTATTGTTTATAAATATTTTACTATTTTTTTTGTCAAAATGGTAAAAATAATCTAAGCTTCATGAATTTGTATGTGCAGGGTTCATTTTCTTCCTTAAACTTGCTAGTTCGCCAATATTTGTCTGATAAGAAGCCGGAGGAAATTCCCATTGTAAGGCCTATTTCTTCTTTAATCGATTCAGACGAAACCACTTATCATTTTGTAAATTCTTTTCAGTGATTTTTTCCTTGCTCTCCAAGTAACATAGCCACATCTAGCTATTGTGTATGTAAGAAAGTAACATAAAGCATTTGAAAACTAATGTTGTTTGTGGCTTTGTACTTATTTTAGGCTTTTCATATTTCTTTGGTCTTGTATCTCCTATATTAAGTATATAACATCTTTTGCTGCATCAGGCAGTGGAGTCTCTTCTTAACAAAGTCATGGAAGAGTTTGAACGTCGCACGCAAATTCAACAAGAAACGGCATGCATCTCTCTCTCTCTCTCTCTCTCTCTCTCTCTCTCTCTCTCTCTCTCTCTCTCTCTTAGTTCTGTGAATCTTATAGCTTTCTGAATCTAATGATAAAATTTAATAATTTCAGTTCAAAACAACTCAAGAAGATAAGGCATTGTCTGAAACAGACCAATCAATTTCAAAAGCTGATTCTGTTGATGAAGGGGTAAAATTCACATTCCAGAAAATATTTATCTTTCAAGTGCAGATGAAAATGTTTAGATTGGTCATTATCACAATCTCAACTGCTTAACCTTTTTTTTTGTCTGAAAAATTATAAAGATGGAAGAAAATGAAGATGTAGAACAATTGGAAGACAAACAAGAGGAATGCTATGATGAGAAATACAACAGTGATGCTGAAGAATCAAGCAGCCTGAATTTGAAGAAACAAAGTTTAGTCCAAGAACAGCATAGAAGTATCCAGGTAACTTGTAATACTATATATGGAACTCAATATTTGAAAATTGAATTGATCTGATAAAGTGACAAGTTCAATATTAATATTCTTTAGGAGGTGAAAAACATTGTGCATCAAACGAAAACGGGAATGCAGTTTCTGCAAAAGGAATACCAGAAGGATATGATCAATCTAAGTAAGCACTTGCATAGTCTAGCTGCTGCTGCTTCTGGATATCATAAAGTTCTTGAAGAAAACCGCAAGTTATACAATCAAGTGCAGGATCTGAAAGGTAAACTCTCATGTTGAAGACTCAGTCATCTAGGTATACTTATGCTCTTAAGTTGTCTATGTTTTGAATGAGAGTGATTGGACAAACTTTTTGCATGTTGGCAGGAAATATTAGGGTGTACTGTCGAGTTCGACCGTTCTTGGGTGGCAAACCGAGTCAAAATAGCGTTGTCAGCAGCGTGGAGGAAGGAAGTATGTCACTCATGATACCTCCCAATTCCAAACTTGGTAAAGAGGGAAAGAAGATATTTAACTTCAATAAAGTGTTTGGTTCTTCTTCAACACAAGGTTGGTCTTATTATATACATTTTCGCTGAAATTGTTTTGTTAATAGGTATGTTTCCATCGTCACTGTTGTTTGTGGTATTCTTGCAGGGGAAGTTTTCTCTGATACGCAGCCTTTGATTCGTTCTGTTCTTGATGGTTACAATGTTTGTATATTTGCATATGGCCAGACCGGATCAGGAAAAACTTACACTATGGTAAGAGGTCCAGACTTTATCAGTGTTTGATATTTGAAGGTCTCAACAATGTCACACCATAAAAAGAATCACGTGGAACTTGCCACATGGACTTTCGTTAGAAAAATGTCATTATAGTTAAAAAGCGAGGACTAAAATTGGTAAGAAAAAATATGTGGGGAACGAAAATTTGAAGGAAATTTTTACAGGGTCTAAAAACGAAAATTAGTATATTTGTTTAGAGGAAAAACATATTTAACCCTAGATTAATTATGTAATCAACACCTTGTTGATTCTCTGTGTTGGGTTGTGAAAACGAAAATAACTCCATTAATACTTGATATGCATTGACGCAGGCAGGACCGGATAATCTTGATGAGGAAACCATAGGTGTTAACTACCGCGCTTTGAGAGATCTTTTCTTTCTCTCAGATCAGAGGAAAGACACCATTACCTATGAAATCTCTGTTCAGATGCTTGAGATTTACAATGAGCAAGTTAGAGACCTACTAGCTCCAGAGGGTTCTAACAAAAGATATCCTTCTTTGATCTATCTATCTATACTATAATATACTAATATTAAGACTATATATGTGGATTCCATGCTCAATTATTGATTTATTTTTCTCCTTGATGTAATCCTTAACACATACACACATTAGAAATTCGCAACAGTTCCAATAATGGCATCAATGTGCCAGATGCAAACCTTGTTCCAGTTTCAACCACTTCCGATGTCATAACTTTGATGAACTTGGGACATAAAAATCGTGCTGTTGGTGCTACTGCCATGAACGACCGTAGCAGTCGTTCTCACAGGTAATAGCAATGACATTATTAGGTTTACTGGTAAGTACTAGTTTCCCATGACCAACACACATGACCCTTATAATGGTTGGTATATAATTGCAGCTGTTTGACAGTTCATGTTCATGGAAAGAACTTGGTATCAGGAAGCATTATTCGAGGTTGTATGCATCTTGTTGACCTTGCAGGAAGTGAAAGGGCTGATAAAACCGAGGCCACAGGAGATAGACTTAAGGAGGCTCAACATATCAATAAATCCCTTTCCGCATTAGGAGATGTAATTGCTTCCCTTTCTCAGAAGAATGCACATGTTCCATATAGGAATAGTAAACTTACTCAGCTACTTCAGGATGCACTTGGTATGATTTTCATATCAATACTTCTTTGACTACATTAGAATTTGTATCTTTTGTTAGTTATTAAGGAACTTCTTTCTTTATATATATTAGGAGGGCAGGCCAAGACTCTCATGTTTGTTCATATTAGTCCGGAACCTGATGCTCTCGGAGAAACACTTAGTACACTCAAGTTCGCCGAACGAGTCTCCACTGTTGAACTTGGAGCCGCGCGGGTGAATAAAGATAACACAGAAGTGAAAGAGCTTAAAGAACAGGTTCTTACATTGTTTTTTGTTCTCTACTAGTTTAATAGCTACACTATACTTGACATTTCTAATCATATTTGACTATTTTAAAATGTAATGTAAAAATGTTACCAAGTGAAAATACTGTAGAGTATGATTGGAACTCTTTACATCTTTAAATTGTGAAATTTTTGTGTTGAGTTTTTATTTGGTCATATTTGCCTTGTCAGATTGCTATGCTGAAGGCAGCCTTAGCTAGGAAGGATGGAGAAGCAGAGCACTTTCAACAACCTTCCAATAGTGGACATGTAACACCAAAGTTGAAATCATATGCACCGTCACCTCCCGTACAACGTAGTTGGCCATCTTCTGGAGGCCGTAAGGTGCCAAAAGATGATTCCAGTAGCATAATGGTAAGATGCCATTCTTAATTCCATGAAATTACTTCAGTGACATGTCAAAAGCATGAAATTATGTGATCATGAGTTAAGCGATGAAAAATTATAGTAATGACTAGATTGTATTTTGGCCCCTTAAGTTATTTTTAGGTTTCACTTTGGTCCATTAAGTTTTTTTCATTCCATTTTGTTCTCGTGAGTTACAAATGCTAGACACTTTGGTCTATTAGATTTTTTTCTTTTCATTTTGGTTCCGTAATTTACAAACCTTAGATACTTTGGTCATTTCTGTCAGATTTCCTTTTCATACATGGTAACTGATGTTTGCAAGTGTTGTGAATAATTGCATGTAGGGCCAAAAAAAGGGTGCACCAAAGCTGAAAAGAAGAAGCCTAGATATTCATGACATGTACAGGCATTCACCACCATGGCCACATGTTAACAGTCACCATGTGGTAAATGGAAAAGACGATGATAAGGAATCCGTTTCAGGTGAATGGAATGATAAGATTATGAATAGAAATGATAGCTTAACTAGTGATGATAGCTTAGTGGGACAATGGGAAGCAGAAAGTAAACAGTTCTCTCCATTGCTAAGTCCAAGTTCTCTTTCAGAACATTCAAAGTTGTGTTTGGAACCTGAGTTTGAGATGACCACTATGACCACTGATGAATCTGATGAACTTGAAATTGCAACAAGTGATTCTTCAGAATCAGACATGAATTGGTTAATACAAGCACCTAAACCAACCGCACTTTCAAATGGATTAGGCTCTAATGCAAAGAAATCTATTAATCAAAGACCAACAAAGATTCCAGAAATCAGGTAATTATTTCATATTTTCATGTTATTCCACAAGGGTTTAAGAACTCCGCACTGACTTGTAATTTTGTAATTTTTTTACTGAGTCATCTAATCATATCTCACTATGATGTCACCTTGTTGTATTCCCTCGGTCTAAAATATAAGCAAAAAGTCAAATGTATAAAATACATTTGATTTTTTGTTTATTTAAAAAAGACTAGATGGAGTATAACTTTTTAATACCTCATCAAACATCTATTTGTCAACATATATATGATGTTGAGACGTGATTGGATGATTGTGTAAAAAGTTTAACAATGTAAATGTATAAATTTTAAGCTTATTGCACAATGAAATTTGATGTTGCATACATATATGTATGTGCTTTTCAAAGGTATTAACAATGTTCCTTGTATGCATGAAAATAGGAGTATGATCCCATCATTAATTCCTTCTCCAGCAAAGAAACAACCAACCCCAGTTATTCAAGCAAGAAAGCATCCTATTGATGCAAAAAGGAGGGCTGGAAATGCCAAGTGAGAGATATTGTTCAAAGTGGCAAAATGCTTTGTTGTTTTCCTGAGCTTTTTAATACAATTTTTTATGATTTTAATACACTTGAACATTAATTTGCTTGGTTGAAGATTTATGACATTAAAATTTTAGTAAGAAATTTGAAACGAAATTCAAATAAGTCAAATTGACCACTGAAAAATATTTTAATGTCATGAATTTTTCAAAAGGACAAATGGATGTAAAGTGTGATGCCGGAAGGACAAAATTAAGAGTTGGATAATGGTTTTAGAGTTGTATGTATAATATAATTTTGTGGATTAAGATTGACAAAAGAGATTTTTGTGCAATTTGGCTAGTGTGTGGGGACAATAAACCAATTAAGTGGTTTCATGTATTTAACTAGGTGTCAATGTGGCCAAGAATACACAATTGAATTCTCACGAGTCTATGAGGAGGCTAGTTGAGTAATATTGCTTGCAGTTTTTATATGTAGTGATAATTCTCTGTATTGGACCTTGTTGGCCGTCCAGGCGTGCATAGGTTGGACCTATGTTAGTTGTCTTGTCCCTATGTGCTCACCATTTTTCTATTTTTTGTTCGTTTGGATATTCTATTGTAAAGGTTAAACGTTAAAAGCAGAATCAATCAGATCAAATTATCATACGGACACACTTTGAGGTTGTGTGGGAGAAATATTATTCTCATATTCCTTTGATTGAATCAATCTATATTTTATGCAGCTGTTTTTTTTCCTCACACAATATTTATGCAGTTTTTTTTTTGAAGCCACAAAATTTACGCAATTGTTAAGAACTATGTTACTTTATCAAAAAACTAAATAAATTCAAAAACAATCAGTTTAACTAAATGTATCAAACAAGAGAATATTTTTTTTACTAAGAAAAACTCATTGCATATCGTCTAAAATTAACAGAGAGCATAAACTTCAAACTTAATAGGTTGAAAAGGTTTTTAGGAACACTAACAAAAACCTTTTTGAGGAGAGGAACACTAACAAATTTAAAACTGCCCTTTTTTTTACTCAAATTTGAAACTACCATAAAAAAATGGAAAATTAGTATGAAACGTGACAGAAGAATTCATATATGAAATAAAAACAAGTGTTCGACCTATATAAGGTTGAGTCTTTCAGCCCCTGGTTAACTAAAGAAAATTCAAATTTTAAATGTTTTTTTTTTGTGTTAACCGTTATCAGAAAAAAGTTCTGATAATTTGAAGTTTGACTAGAATGTCAGTAAAGTTGGGATAAAAATTATTTCATCTATGAATCGAATTCTAAATATGAAAGGTACTATGTTTAGTGTTTGATAGTCTCTCAACTAAATTAATTCATTAGAGGAAACTTATATTAAAAAAAAAAACACTCATTCATACATGATTGATTTTCGGTAAAAACATGCTTAATTTGATAAATAAAAATAAAACGAAAATGTAAAATATTTTAAGTATTTAGTTTCTCCTTTTTTTTTTTTTGAGCAAGTATTTAGTTTCTCCTAATTTGTTTACAGTTAATATATTTTTATAAATATAAATATTACTACAATGTTAATTTTGACTTTGAATTTTTTTTTTTAAATTGAATTTGGGAATGTTTTTTCATTGTTTCTTTTACAAATTCATTAAAAAAAACATGTTAAATAATTTATGTTTATTTGCAAAGTAACATTACCAAGATTCTGTTTACCCAAAAACCAAAAAGACAACCTTTTTCTTATTGTTTTCTTTCCTCTCATAGTCTTTTTGTACCAATCAAATTACGGTCACACACAGAAAAAGCTTTGTTCTCTTCTTCTCTGTAATTATCACTGAATCCCATTCTCATCCTCCGTTTCTAGGGTTTATCGTCTTCTCGATCTACCGCATTTTCCACATGTCAGTACATTTTTTTCGCATAATTACTTCATACTTTACCTCTTAATTACATTTTCTGCTACTAATTTTACTTCAGCAGATTAAAATGCACATTATTAATCAAGCTTCCACGATCAGTTCTAGATCTAAATTTTGAAAATTCATTAATTATTATTATGTAGAATGATTTGTCACGTGTGGCTCAAAGTCTCTTGAATTTTTTAATTTATGTTCGAATTTGTTTGGATGATTAGGTATGGTTTTTTTTCTTCTTCTAGAGAATGTTGAATTGTGAAGTAAGATGAGTAAACGTGAATTGTCAAGGATGAAGCCATCACCAGTTCCATTGGCCACTTTAATTGGCCGTGAGATTCGAAATGAGAAAGTTGAAAAACCTTTTGTCAAGTTTGGACAAGCTGGATTGGCCAAGAAAGGAGAAGATTATTTTTTAATCAAAACAGATTGCCAGAGGGTTTCCGGAGATCCTTCAACCGCGTTTTCTGTCTTTGCGGTATTACTTTATTTTCTGGTTTGCTTCCTATAGTTAATTTGAGTTGAGTTACTTTGTTTTAGTGTTTAGCTTATTGTTTGAAAGTGAGGATATATGAATTTTAGGAAATGAAATGTGGCCTGTTAGTTGAGGGTTGAGTCTGAGTTGGTAGTTGATTCTGTATAGGGTCTGTTTAGATTTGCTTATTTGAGCTTATTTACCGACATAAACACTTGCGATGCTGTTTGAGACATTTTATGGAAACAGCTTGTGACATGTCCATAAGCTGTTTTCAGCTTATTATGAGAAACTCTCCAAGATAACTTATGAAAACAGCTCATAGTTTATATGAAATAGTTTGACTTTAATTTATCTTTTGTAATAGAAATAGCTTATACATAAGCACTTATATGATAAGCCCTAAATGCTTACAAGCACTTTATCAAGTTGTTTATCCAAACAGGACTTAGTAGATGTCAAAACGAGAATTGAAGCATATTATTTTTCTTTTCTTCACATTTATAAGTAGCAAGTGGGGCATCAATTTATTCCCGCAATGGTTATGATGTTGATAAGGAATTCTTAATTGGCAGATTTTTGACGGGCACAATGGTATATCAGCTGCTATTTATACAAAGGAAAACTTACTTAATAATGTTTTGAGTGCGATACCACAAGATATCAGCAGGGATGCATGGCTACAGGCCCTTCCCCGCGCTCTAGTTGTTGGTTTTGTGAAGACTGACACAGAGTTTCAAAAGAAGGGTACATACAAAACCTTGTTTGCTTGCTTCATGGATCTTCTGTGATCGCTGTTTCTGACATCTTAATTTCATATGCAGGGGAAACTTCTGGAACAACAGCTACATTTGTTATAGTTGATGGATGGACTGTCACTGTTGCATCTGTTGGGGATTCCCGTTGCATATTAGATACTCAGGGAGGTGTAGTTTCTCTCCTGACAGTTGATCATAGACTGGAAGAAAATGTAGAAGAGAGGGAGCGTGTTACTGCCAGTGGTGGCGAAGTAGGACGACTCAATATATTTGGGGGCAATGAGGTATGATGTAACCACTTTTGTCCTTCTAGTAACTAGTAACAGTTACTTAAACTCAACTGATTTTGGTTGGCAAATATGTCTGTAGGTAGGTCCTCTTCGCTGCTGGCCCGGTGGATTGTGCCTATCTAGATCAATTGGAGACACAGATGTGGGGGAATATATCGTACCAATACCACATGTTAAGCAAGTGAAAGTGAGCCGGTTTCATTATTACGTTCTTTTCTTTGGTGTCTCTTATATGTGGAAGCATTCATTTCCAAGTTAGATTTCTCACAATCATTATTTGTCTGTTGTTTCCTCAGCTTTCAAGTGCTGGTGGAAGGCTTATTATAGCCTCTGATGGTATTTGGGACACTTTATCTAATGATATGGCCGCCATGTCATGTCGGGGTCTACCTGCGGAGCTTGCTGCAAAGCTGGTGGTTAAGGTGATTAATTCTGACATTCTTCTCACATTTTCTGGAATGGATGTCTGGTTATCTTATTTAGTAAATCCTTTTTTCTTTTCTTTTCTCCCAGGAAGCTCTAAGATCTAGAGGCCTGAAGGATGATACAACCTGCCTTGTTGTAGATATTATTCCTTCTGACCACCCTGTATTACCACCTACTTCAAAAAAGAAGCATAATATGCTAACCACACTTATCTTTGGAAAGAAATCTGAGAACTCTACTAACAAAGCCACTAGCAAGCTTTCTGCAGTTGGTGTTGTGGAAGAGCTTTTTGAAGAGGGTTCTGCAATGCTTATAGAAAGGTATGGCATGGAGCCCGGCTAAATTCATATTTGCATTTTATATCTTGAAGTGTAATAGGAAATTGTCTTTATTTATTTACTGAATAGTAATTTATCTTAACCAACTAGTGATTGGAATGAAATTATATATTTTTTCCCATTTGGGTGTATATGTTTGTGAAATTCACAAGTCTTCCATTCTTTTCAAAACTGCAGGCTTGGTAAGGATTTTCCATTTGATAAGAATTCTGAGATTTTCCGCTGTGCTATTTGCCAAGTGGATCAACCCCCTGGTAATGGTCTATCAGTGAACTCTGGACCTTTCTTTTCTCCAGCATCTAAGCCATGGGAAGGCCCGTTTCTCTGCACAAACTGTCGGAAGAAAAAAGATGCCATGGAAGGAAAGAGGCCAAGCAGACCTACCGTTACAGCATAGTAACGATCTAATATTATGGTTTCATAGTAAATATTTGTATAATTTTATCCGACAGTGAGCATGCTTGATTTTGCATTTTCATTGGTGATTGTCTTAGATGTGCAAGAAATGAGGTTAAGTAAGATAGGTCTAGTAAGTGTTTTGGAAGTTGTTACAAATTTGATTCTGGCTTGTGCTCAGCTGTTGGACTGACTGGTAGGACAAACATGGTGTCTAGTAGATAGGTGGTTTGTGACAAGCTAACAGTTTGTATTTGTAAGTAAACTGAAGCTATGGTTACATCTCCCATTTGAGACCTTCAATGGTCTAACGTCTCCGAAGATCAGGATTCTTGATCTTTGTTGATACCCCCCCCTATGAATGTGAAAATTGTTGATCAAGGTAGTTCTTTTGTTACTCACTGTCGTCAAGAAGGTTAGTGAACACATAGCCGCCAGCGCAGTGATACCAAATTGATAAAAAAAATAGCGGGCTCTCAGATTTTCCTGTGTGCTGTTCTTCAATCTTTGTTCTGAATGTTTATGATTGCAAAGTGTAGAGCATCTCTTATATGAACTATTAGATGCGGTTGTGTACCAAATATTTATATAAACAATTTTTTTTATCTCAAAATTTATAACCAAAATATATAATTGAAAAATGTTAACGAATGCCCCTGGGGCACTTTTTAAGGACCATATTAAAATTCCTTTTTATTATATCCAAGACCATATTAAAACGGCAGAGCCAAAAATGTTAATTAGTCGATACATAGCGAGTTACTACTATTTTGCGATCATACTAGGCGTATGTTGATTTTTTAAAAAAACCAACGAGGTGTCCCCAGCGCAACTGCGGAGGTAATCCCTTGAGGTGACTAATGTTTATTTAAGGTGTGGACATTTTTCAACGTATGTTTTTCATATGCATTGGCCATAGATTAAACTTTGGATCAAATTTACCCAAACATCTACCACTTGTGTCATACCATGTTCGTTGGTGCATATTCATTTAGCACCTTTTCTTGAATAAACAATTATTAAATTAATATTATTTTGTTGTCTTTTCTCCTAATTTCTTAGTGGTACCTCTTATGGTTCCATGCATACATTACATGTCTTTCATGTTCAAATAAAAACTCCAACCAGGGTTTTCCCTTTATATCTTTGTATTTTCAAGGTGTTGAGTGTTCTCTTTACTGAAATGCGTGTAACAGTGTCAATGTAACAGAAAATATGATCTTATATCAGCAGTTTATGTTAAACAATAGTAGGATAAAGTCTATCCCTTATTCAAATAAGAACAAAAATACACACAATTGAGATACAAAACCAAACTAAAGAACATGGTAAGACAACCTTAACACAACAAAAGTGATGCCCAAATTGACTGGAACATACACATAACCATGTGATCTCTTCTTCCATAAACCTTCATAAGCAACACACTCACATTATTATTCACATTTTCTCTCGATAAAAAGACAATATAACTATACCAGAAAGAAAAAAAAAAATACATCATCCGTAGATATTAAAGACAAAAATAAAATTCATCTCTGATTCTGCGGTAGAAGTTAGAGGTGAATTTCATTTTTTAGTAAGACATAACATAACAGAGTTGTTTCATTGCGAAATATAACATTAACACAATGAACATGCATGCAATATAGTTAATTAGGAGGCTGCCATTGCAACTCAATCCCATAGTTCCATTTTTTAAAAGGGTCATCAGGCTTGAAATCCACCAAACAAGTGTAAGCAGTACAACTCCCAACCCTGAGTCTGATCTTATGGGAATTCATGACTGAATCTTTTAAGTAATGACAACAAAGGGTGCTTATACACCCATTTCCCTCCTCCACTTTTTCCTCAAACTGTCTACATATGCTGTTTGAAGAACAGTTTAGAGGAGATTGAAGGATATTATCAGAGCAATTTAGAAGCATGACAGTGTTGAGGGTAGAAATATTGAAGGGTAAGCTTTCATCAAGTACTAAGCCTCCACCAATGAGATCAGAAGAATAACAAGTGTGTTTAAGTATATTGGGTGGTTTAATTACAAGCTTGTTAGCACTTGGGTCAATTTTAAGGATCTTATAGTATGTCCCTGTTGCTGACAAGAACTCTAAGCTATCATTATTGCAGTAAATTTTGTACCTTTTGTCACCACAGTCATCATTAGTGCTAAGTGGGTATGGAACTTCAAAGTCACCACAATTTGAACAAGGAGATGCATTCATCACTGGACCAAGACCAGTGATTAGTAGAAAGAGTAGAAGGATTACCATCTTTAAACTATTCCAAATACAAGGTTACATGGAATCAGTCTCTTGATTAGGCAATGAGGTTTAATTGCACAAACCCAAGAATGTGGCCTATTTATAATATACCGAATGCCAACTTTCTATTTTAGTTTTTAAAATAAGGTTTTATAAATGTGACTATGACATTTACTTTTGCAACAAAGGAGAGTTAAGTAGAAATAGTCACAGGACCAAATGTATACCGTTTAAGTACACACACAAAGAGACATTTTTTCTAATAATATTAAAAAAAAACGATTTTACATTTTAGGATATGTGTCTTTACGTGTGTCTGTGTCTAAACATTAGTATATATTTGGTTTTGTGTCCATAGAAGACTTGCTCAATTAATTATTGTAGTGATCAATAAAAAAATAAGTAATGTAGACAAAAATTATTGAAGTTTGGATCCGCGGTTGAAGAGTGCAGACTCATTCCAATGCATGTGACCGTGGAAGCTACAATTATCAACTTCAACATCATTATCATTGTGTGTCCATATGTTTGTTGCTGTGATTCCAA
The DNA here is from genome assembly GCA_018208015.1 of Medicago ruthenica. Taxonomy (NCBI): domain Eukaryota; kingdom Viridiplantae; phylum Streptophyta; class Magnoliopsida; order Fabales; family Fabaceae; genus Medicago; species Medicago ruthenica. The sequence goes on along the minus strand of WNNG01000602.1, from coordinate 199,414 downwards.
ATACATTATTAGTCCTCAACTACATCGTTTTATTTTGGTCAGTCAAGTTATAAATATTTGGACACTTTGGTCCTAAAGTGTTTTTCGCTTTGTTCTGTCCTTTAAATTACAAACGTTAACATTTTGGTCATTTCTATCGGTCATGCGCCTAATCATCAAAACATAATGTCACTTAGGTAACATTTGAGTGACTCAAATGTAACACTGACAGAAAGGTCCAAGTATTTGTGGTTATTTTTGGATTGATATTAGTGGTTAATGGGTGTGTAATTAGTGTTGAATATGTAATGAACTTTATTAATCAAGTATTTGTATGTCGTTTTTTAAAGGCTTAATTGAATAGTTGGTTCTTTAACTTAATTCTTTTTTTTTTTTAAATTGGTTCCATAACTATGTCTTTCTTTAACTTAATAATGGACGAAAACAAAGATAAATGACCAAATTGAAAATTTTAATAGTTATGAGACCAATTTAAAAAAAAGAATTAAGTTAAAGGTTCAGCCGTTCAATTAAGCCTTTTTTAAACGATCTCTCGCCCAATACCACCCTATCATCTTATGACTCCATTATTTATATGTCGTTAACCAACATTTTAGTGGGTTGTAAAAAATAATAGTTTAGTAAAAAGAATAAGATGACCTATTAACAATAATGAGACTGCTCTTTAGGCACTTAACAATTGTTCACATGCACCTAAAACATCATATTGTTTATCGTTTGTTAGGTGCTAAACAACAACCCCTTAACAATAATAAAATTTTTGCATGTCAATAACTATATCAATTATTACATAAACAGTAACATACGGTGTCTATACGCGTGTTGTCCAAATATTGGCATATCATTTTTCTTAATCCTTGTAGTGGCTACACAAAACAAAATATAACAACAATCTATTTTCATCACACGCACTTGATACGGTCATCAATTTGTTTGGTTACTGTAATTTATTTAAAAATGTACTAGTCAGTATAATTATTTACTGATTGAACCTTGCAAGGATGACAGTTGTCCAACAAGTTATACATAAATTTGGTAATTGAACTTTTGTATTGTAATCACCTGCTTAGTTGAATTGTTACAAATAAAATATTGTCAATCATGATTACTAGTTTTTTTTAGCAAAATGACACACTAGACTAGACCCACTATATAAGGGGTGCCACTTGCTTCTTTGAGTTGCTCCCCTTTCCAGAAGTGGTATCCTATAATAACCTTTCTTTTATATATTCATGGCCACCATCATAACAGTAAAGTACTAAATGATAAACTCCTGAAATTTCTAAAGCTTTAGTGTTTTGGCTCATAAAGTTAATGTGGACAAAAGTAAGAGCTTGGTGCATAATCAACAACGTCAAACAGACCACCTGTCAATCTGTAATCCACTTAACGATCTACAACCTGACATAAAAATTCAAGTTTAATGGTGGTTCACTGAAAATTATTTTACAGAGTTAGCCAATCAAATTTCATTGTTCTACTACATCACTATGTCAATTAAAGAATAAATTAATTGAACTTATACAAAAATTAATGGTGATCATCTTCATTTGTTTTATGAGAAACACATGTAACCACATTTTAAAATTATTCAGTTAGTAGTGGTATCAGTAAAATAAAACCCTTTAGTTATCATAGGGCATGTTTAAAGTCACGGTGATTTTGACGAAATTATAATGTCATCATGATTTTTTTAAACTTAAACATGTATTAAATCTTATCAACAATAATGAAACAAAAAAATATAGAGACCAAGGTAGGCGTAAAAATTTAAACAAGTAATAAATGAAACAAACAAAATGTTAGAGGAAGCAAAGAAAATTTAAATATTGTAACAATCAAAACTATAAAATGAATATATTATAGAGACTAGGTGTGAAAGTAGATTACATGAATTAGGTTTTACGAGGTTTAAATTTGGTTTGTACGTAAAACCAAGGTCTAAGTCTAGTATACTTATTTTTTTAGGTCTAGTATGTCCTTTTACAAAATTTGGTGTGACCTATTATCCTACATAAAAGACTTATTTTCTGATAACGTCTTTGATTAAGTAATCTAATATGTCTTTAAAAAGACTGACGAACTCTTATATCTTTGAGATTAAATTCTATTTTGAGATCTAACATAATTTTTTTTTTAGAATACAACTATATACAACATCAAATTTAAATTCTATTTTAAAATACTTAGTATACGTCAAAAATTGATGTAGGGGGAGCATGCTTAAATATACGAATATAATAATAACATTAATAAAATAATATTATTTTTATTTATTTAAGTAGGTATGTCAGGTGGCCTTAAAAAGGTTTTTTTAGTGGCCCATCATCCAATTTGTTCAGTTAAATAGACTTCTAAAAAACATTGACCTTGTCTATTTAAAAAAAACAATTTAGATGTCTATGTGAGCTTAACTTAGTTGGTAGGGACATTGCATATTATATCCTCGAATCAGGGTTTCAATCTCGGACGCCCCACTTATTCACCATAAAAGATAAATTTTTCTAGTCTAGACTATTTGACAAAAAAGAAATCTAGCTTAGTGTTGAGGCAATGTAGGCCATAGACATGTATAGGTCAGTTCGACTTATTTTTGCTGCTAATAGTGTCAGACTTTGGCAATGCACTGATTATCTTGCAAATTTTTGTCATAATGAGATTCTTAAATTTGTAGGAATGTTCATATAATCTCTCAACTTCTCGTTGTAGATGATTGTTTTTTATTTTTTAAAGCTCCAAAAATAAAGCTTTGTTCATGAAAAATATTTTATTTGTATATGAAGTTGCTTCGGTCAGTCGATAAATTTGCAAAAATATGAGATATATTGCAGTCGTAACGTGCAACAAACTGTCAACAACTATTGAAAATACTTTTGGAATTCAACAAGTGTTGGGTACTTGAAAATATCTCGGTTTACCGTCTATGATAGAGCGAAGCGGGAAATCTACTTTTAAGTTAATTAAGGATAGAATAAGGAAGAAATTAAATTTGTGAAGTAGCAAGTGCTTATCTCAAGCCGGTAGAGAAGTTCTCATCAAATCGGTGTTGCTATCTATTACTCCGTACGTTATGGGCATTTTTTTAATTTTGTCTTCTCTTAGTGATGAAATTGAAAAGATGTTGAATTCTTTCTAGTGGGGTTATAATAGAGAGCAATCTATTATAATGGAGGCTTGGGTTTTAAGAGTTTGAGTGTTTTTAACTACACAATGTTTGGTAAACAAGCTTGAAATTTTATGACTAATTCAGTAAGTTTGGTCACTAGACTCTTCAAAGCTAGATATTTCTCAAAAAGCGACTTTCTTGAATGCAACATTGATCATAATCCAAGCTATGTTTGGCGAAGCATATGGAGCGCAAAATTTGTTGTTCGCGGAGGACATAAATGGTGTATTGACACGAGTCATAATATCGCAATATGGGAGCATAATTGGTTGTACGATGGTACCAGCTCTCGACAATCTCCACTGTCTCGGACATGGTGCAAGTTGACAGAAGCGTGGGACTTTAATCTGATTCAAGATCTAGTTGGTAATGAAGCAGCCGGGAAGATATCACAAACACCTCTTATTGAATCTATCCAAGAGGATAAAATAATTTTGGAAATATGAGAAGAATGGCCACTATTTGGTAAAGAGTGTGTACCGATTTTTTATAGACTAGGCTATGGATACGAGTCCTTTTCAAGTAGATGGAAATTGGAATCTCATTTGGTGCGCCAAAATTCCACCGAAAGTTAATTATTTCCTATGAAGTATTTGTAGAAATTGTTTTCCTACTCGAGTCCGACTCCAAAACCACGGAGTGATCATTGTCCTAATAGTTGCGCTCTATGCGACGGTGTTATTGAGGACAACGTGCATGTGTTTTTTTACTGCAGGAACAACTCGCAATGTTGGCAAGCGCTGGGGATGTGGACTGCAGGGCAGCAAGAGCTACTACCAGGCATGTTCGTAGCAGAAATTATGTTCTGCATTATGCAGAATTTTAGCGCAGAGCAGATTGGTATATTTGCGGTCACTTTGTGGAGTATTTGTGGAGTCAGAATCTAGAGCAGTGGTATGTGACTGGGTGGAAAAATGCCCAAGAAATCAGAATTTCTGCCACTGTACAACAGCATTTGAAACCATCATCAGTTTTGTCAAAACCTCAATTAGGAAGATACATACCCAATGTTGAGGCCTCGTTCTCTCATGATCATAACAAGGTGGATATTGGTGTTTGTATTCGTGATGATCAAGGGCACTTTGTTCCTGCTTAAACAGAATGGATTGACCCTCTTATGGAAGTTGATATTGGTGATTTTATCTCCAGTTGCAGCTCTTTTTTGGATGTTGTGAAAGCAACTAGTTCAACTATTTTAAAGTATAAAACATCCATTCTAATTGTTCTGAGATCTTTCTTATTTTGAAAATATTGAACGACGTTCCTATTTTTCAAAGTTATATACAATCATTTTAATAAGCAACCATTCTAATAAGCAACCAAACATTGATTCCTCTTCCGTGATTTCAAAAGAAAGTTCTTCAAACCATTGAGTTGCTGACAGGGACGGACGCATGTTGTTCTATGTGTGGGCCTGTGCCCATACAAATTTTTTAGAAACTTTTGTATAATATACTAATAGTTGACATTTTGACCATATGACCCACACTTATCACAAATCATTTCTCTCTTTGTTGTGGTAGATAACTCCAAAACCAAATACACAAAAGGAAGGATACACAATTGATATTTTGGTTTCCGTAAGCATCATAACAAGATCACTAATCCTAAGTTCCTGGGGTTGTTTGAACTGGGACTGTGCTCAGTCTCAAGCGCTACTTGTACCTTCTGAAGCAAAAGAATGCACCATGTTCTTCTTAACTCACTTAAGTCTTCAAAAGTCCTCCGTTAGACTTACTAGAGCTCAGTGTGACCACGGCAAAAGAACCTATTCCCTTCACGTATTGTTTTCTTCTAAAAAATGATAAAGTTAGCTGGTTTATTTTTTTACACTTGATGTGCTAGCTCAGTAGTAAGTGTTTTACATTGTAACCTCAGGGTTCGGAGTTAAAATCCCCTTAAATGATCATTAGTGCCACTTTAATAAAAAAAACTGGTTCTTTTTTTATTTGAAAGGAAAATGTTCATAAATTATTAAATATTAGTTGAGTGAGATATAAAACTTGCCCCGTTCTGATTTTCAACCCTTATGTCTCACCCGCAACCACCCAACCATCATTATAACCCCTAATGTAACTGGTTTCTAACTGTGCGTGGTGTTCTTCCGTGCTTCATTTTGGGCTAAATAGCAATACTCACTCAGTAGGAATGGGAGGGGATTATTTCCAACATTCCCTAGGTTGCAATATATAATCACAGTTTTGACCAAAATGTCATATAAAGAAATTTGAGAATGCATAAATTCAGATTGTTATCGAGAAACAGAAACACTGCACCTTAAATAAAGTACAACAAATGTAATTGAGTTGTGACTGGAACAAATGTACAACAGCTTACAACTAAACTTTTACTGTTTTATGTTGAAGCTAACCTTTACCAGACTTTGGTGACGAACAAGCAGGAAGGAGGAATCAAAAACTAAAAATCTAAGCTGCTAAAATTACAGATGGAAAGAATATTCTATAGTATGATCCAATGAATGTTCTTATCTTTGTGTACCCTGATCGGGTGTGTGGTTGCTTGTAGATGATGCTGCCCTACCATTCATCATTCCATTATCCATAGGTGGACTGGATCCCCACTTTCCCTCTGATTCATTGGGCTCTATCACTTTCACTGACCCATCAGTCAATCCAAGGGCAAATTGGTTGGGCTCAAGTGGATGAGCTGCCACAACAAAAGGATACACAGCTTGGCTTCTGCAATATATACAACACCTCGAACAAGTCAAGTTCCAAGACATGAATATTGCCAAATCATGAATCACGAAATAAAACTAAAATTTCACGACATATCTTGATCAAGTGTTCGATATTCAATAGAATAAAAACTAAAAATTGGATCCAGTCTGTTACACTGAAACCTACCCGCTTAAAGTCGTTGCTGTGAAGTATGTTGATGGTGCAATGCGACATCTTAGTCTCAAGCTGTCAGCATCAAAAACCCCAGTGTTGCCATCGCAAAATGTAGCAAAAATTAACTGACTGTTGCAAGAATAAGCTGCATATGATATAGGAGCAGACAGAACATCTTGTGGAACCCACTGCAGCAATTGATGTACAAAGATAGATCAATTTTAGCTTTATCAGCAACCAGTAGCCACATCAGCAACACTAGATAAAAGTACAATTTTACCTGTCTAATGCGTTCCATCTTTGAGGCATCATATATTGCCAACTGAGTCTCATGGGATACCAATAATCGGAGTTGGTCTGAATGGAACTGTACACGAGTTTCACCAACAGGAGCCTTCCCCACAGGTAGTTGTATAGGAACTGATTTTCTTTTCTCCCATGTATCAATGCTCCACACGCAAAGCTGCCCAGAAATTATTTCAGTCGAGTAAATGGTTTTCAAAATGCACACTGTATGCTTGGAAACTATAAAAGAAAATGGTACCGAGCAACACACCAAGTATTGGCACCTTTAAAATCATTTCTATAAAGTATGGTTATTAAATTTCATAAATCACCCTAGTCCAGAAAATATAAGCAAGGCTATTTGGTTGGTATCTTCTATACCACGGGAAGCAAATCCAATGACAGATAACTAACAAAGAGATCTCCAAAATAAATTATTAGTGTTGTCGGGCACTAAATGATATGCATAAGAGGTTTCCCATGTCATTCTGAATGTAACATGAAAGAACAGCTAAAAGACATACATGAGCATCAGCACCAGATGAAACCAAGATGCCAAGATTGGTTGAAAAAGCTAAACCAGAAATTCGCTTTTGGTGACCCTTCAATTTTGATTTCACCTAGAAGATATCCCCAGAAAAGACATGAGATTATTAAAAAATAATAAATCTTAAAATGAAGGAAGGTAGCAATTGAAAATAGTAATCACCTCATCCACTCTAACATTATAAATATGAATAGTTGAATCCTCCATCCCAATGGCTATGATGTTGTTATCTTGAGGGTGGAAAGCCAGAAACGTAGAGGCGGGAGGTGGTGCCATGAATGTTGTCATTACCTATAAGAAAGTACACTGTAAGTTACCAGTAAAGCTAGCAACTGAATGAAATATGAATATCCCAGCAGTGTCCTTTGACACATACCTTGAATGTCATCATGTTAAATAAAGAAACCTTTCCACCACATGCAGACATAACATATGAATCATTCTTTGAGAGTGCAATGCAAGGAACTGCTTCTTCAAGGTTGACACCGGAAACATCATTGGTCATAAGAAGACCACTGTTGGGTTGCCAATGTTGCGGAGCAACACTAGCAGTTGCCTAAAATAATATACAAAGCAGAATTTTGTTATCTATTGAAAGGGGAAAAGGTAATAAAAAAAATGCTTCAAAGAAAAACGACTAGAGAGAGATGCAAGTAAATATTTACTTTACCTTCCCACTAGGATTCTGATCATTCCGAGACCACTTCCACAGCTTCTGAACACCATTTGAACCAAGTGCCAAAAGACCAGCACCAGAATTTGTATATAAAAGTCGAACAACCTATATATGCTCCAGTGTTACAGAAGTTCACAGAACACAGTTTATAATAGAAAATAGCTTGCTCATTGTCACATAATCAACAGTCAACAAACCTTGCTGGAAGTATCTGTGCTGTCAGGCATGGTAACTAACCGACAGTGGGCAGGATCCACAATTTCGGAGAGCTGCCATGATTTAGTTCTATCCATTACATCTTCCACTGTCCTAGGTTTTTCCGCATTTCTACCCGCAGGATCAACTCCATTCTTCATTGAAAATAGCAAAACCAATCAATGTGTTGTAAAAAAAGTTAACTGTGTTGTTCAAGAAGCCAGCAATATTGAAACTATAAAGTATATTCTAGAAGGAAGGTGGGGCCACAGGAGAGTTATTGAGTTACTGGTAGTATCATGGGAAAACGGGATTATGTTAGAGAGGAGAATTTAGGAGAAGGGGAGGAGAGAGGAGATCATGCAGTTTGGTACTGAGTGTTAGGCAGATAAGTTCTCTCTGAAGTATGAGAGGAGCCCAAATACCTCTTTTCAATTGAATTAAGAAATATACTTGGTTCCCTATGATCCACAAAGAAATGTAGGCATCAAATAACAAAATATCCGAAAGATGATCATCCATAGTAAAAAAAATGGCCTAGCATAGTGGAATTAAGCATGCCAGAAGAATAAAAATATCAGGCAAGTTCGAGAAGTTCAACATGCTTGTGTGCAATTAGAGGGGGAAAAGTGAAACATGTCTCATAGACTCATAATACTTAAATATGACTTTGCAATTGTGAAGTTATCACCAGTATACGATAGTCGTGATCACTGAATTTAAAGGAACAGGTTCATACAAGAATTTGAGAAGGCCTCGCAGGGGAGCTCCTTTCCACTTTACAGCTCACAGGACTAACATTAACAGCAGAAGAGCCAGATACCTAAACAACACACATGACAGACTATTAATTCATGTTTTGATCCAAATATCAAGAACCAAGGAAAAGTAAACAACTATATCAAAACCTTGTTTGCGGCAGATTCAATAGGAGACCTCAATGCTTCAAATGCTGGAGTTTCAACCGTTCTTAGGGATCTAAGACCACCAGCATTAGCAAGAATTTTGAATCCATTATCTGCGGTACTAACAGCGAGAAGATTTCCTTCCTTATTGAATCTCAAGTGTGGAAGTCCCTGAATAAATTCAAACAATCATATGAGGGATGTCTCGTGAAGTGTAAGTTATGTTCCATAAGGGACTTAAAACAGTCAAGCCCACCTGTAGTCCACCCTCCGCTTCAGTGCTTGTTAGAGGATTAACGTTGTCCATGTCCCAAAACTTTATTTGGCCGTCTTCACCGGCAGCCAAAAATCGATTTTGGGTTGTGTCAAACTGCACTACACCGGCAGATTTCTTTCTGAACCCATTGTATGTTCTCTTAATGGCTCCTTCACTTTCATTCCATTCAACAAGGAATGACTCTCCATCTTTACTCGTCCCACAAGAGAATAATCTAAAGAAATAGGGTAAGACAAAAAAATGAAGGCACGTCGATACAGTTTTCCATTTAATACATCACAATTATCTGATAATTATCCCCAATAAAATATATTACCTAGTTCCATCAGCACTGTAAAGCATTGTAGTACACCAGTGACCGGGGGCATCATAGTCAACCCTAGAACCCATATTATCATATAGCCAGGCTTTTATTTTGCCATCAATGGCAGTTGAAAATATGAACTGTGAAGTTTCAATAACAACATTTAGTAACATTAAAGCGGTGTTACAATAATAATGCAAGTGTAGACAATTTGCATAAAAAACTCATGTAAACACAGAATACTTGATTTTCTTAAAACCAAATTATTAATGAAAGAATTGGAAGTGTGGAAGGAAAGATGGTGCTAGAAAGATGGAAAAGCAAATTAACATTCTGGAGCTTCATACCTGAATGTTCTCCTTGTGATGAGGACAGATAGAATATACTGGAGCCTCATGCCCTTCAAAGTTAAATAGTCTTCGTCCCGTTAAATCCCACACCTGTCAAAAGTTTCCTCTTCAGAAAAAATAGACAACTTATTTGCATAATCCAAAACGGCAATCAGTAGATCTTGTGCACCTTTATCAACTTATCATCTCCACAGGTGACAATACAAAGTTGTTTATTTGGATGAGCAAATGCCAAGTCATTCACACCACCAATATGGGCATCAATCTGCACAAAGAAAGAAATTTAAATCAAACTGCAATTACAACTTCAGTTACCCTTATAAGAATAACTCTCACCTCCACACGCTGGGAAAGCTCATTTGATCCATTGTAGGCGTATATGTGAATCAAATGTTTAGTAAATGCAACACCTACGGCAAAGCAACCAGTTAGATATTGAGTCTGACAACTACAAAATATATTTTAAAAACATCACATACCCACAAAACTTCCATCAAGGCTCCATGTGACACGACTAACAGAAGGTGTATCTTTGACAACAGCTGCCTGTGAAATTAAATTCTCAACTATAAGACTCCAATGGTTTCGAATATTCCACAGTATGAGAACTCATTAACAAATGAAATTCAAACCTGAAATGGTAATGAGCATGCAGATATGTCCCATATCTTGAATGGTTTTGACACCAACCTTTCTCGCATCCCAAGTTCCCAAAGTGAAATTTCACCATTATTTGAACCAACTGCTCAATGGGAAAATGCATTCATATCATACTTGTCAGGATTTTAGTAATGAAACATTATACATGTGTATAAAAATTATAGGAAATACCAAGGAGTAAGGTTTGGTGAGAAGGATGAAAATCCATGCTTGTCACAGAGGACCCTTGATGTAAAGACATAGCTACTGTTCGTGGAAGATCATCCAGCGACCAAGAGGCTTGTCGAGCTGAAGGATAAGAAACCTAAGATAACAAAAATGAACATTAGTGATGAGTCGGACAATTTACTCACATAAAGAAATCCGATCTAATGATATCCTAAACAGAAGATTATTGATATTACCTCCTCCACAGAAGGAGCAGGCCGGAGTCTTTTCATTAGCTGTTCATGATCAGCACTCTGATACTCAACCATGCCAGGAGTTGTTGAAGGTGTTATTGGGCGCTTCAAGATCGACACTGTTAAACAAATGGCCAAATGGCAGGAGCACAAATCATGACACCCTCTTACATTGTGAGGTTATTGAATACATAAAATACTAAGCAAAACTTCAGAACATGCCATCCTACTCACAAAGCCTGATAAATGCAATTTCAACTGCTAGGACACTAGTTATAATAATTTTGTTCAACTGAAGCTAGACAAGTGAAAAATCTAGGATGTGTAGAATAAGATTTAATGCGACTTATGATGTCAGTTATTGGCAAAATTAATGTGCACATTTTTTTAAGATAAAATAAAAGGACAATAAGAGAAACAAATTTTTAACCTTGATTATGAGGGACAGGTATGGTTGATGCTGTGACAACAGCTGCTTGGACAGATGATGAAACTGAGGCATTGGCCATCCAACCGGCCAAAGCATTCGCATTAGCAGTTGCTGCCGCAGGTGGAAAGGGCTATAGAAAATAAATGGAAACAAAATATTCATTAAACAACATGATAAATTAGAATTTTAAGTGTAAGGAACCAATTTTGTAAAAATGCAAGGTATCATACACCATGAGCTCCCACTCCAAGTGAAGTATAACCAGCAGGCTTTGCAACAGCAGCAACTGGAAGATTGACAGGTGTTGGTGCTAGAGGACCATTGGAAGGTGTACACGAGTGATCAATAAATAAAGTTTTTATATCTGGGTTTGGCCTTGGGTTTTTGCATAGCTGGTGTTGCCAGTTCAAACTGTATTAACAAAGGGTGGATAAGGATTAATGGTAGAAAAGGCAAGGAATAACACACTAGAAATCCAAAAATATAAATTAATGAAAAATGTGGCCAGCTTCCAAATTCTTATCATTAATCAAGTAGTTTAATCAACAACCGATTTTATGTGAGGAGTTAAAATCTGATGTAAAAGTCAAAGAGATATAGTATTTGTATGTATCGGAAAGGAAAAAGCCACGCAAATTTCTTTCAATTTCCATTCAAAAAGAACCCAATTAACTACAAGCAGTTAATTAGAAAACACGGTAAATTCTAATGAATTTTGTGGGCAGGGAGAGAGTAGGTTGAAAACTTTAACCTGCGTATTTATCTACTATTATAGCATTTATACCTTTGATTGATTAATGTCCGCAATCTTGACGACTTCAGAGTAGGGAAGACAAGCTTATCACGGAACAGAGGATTTGCCTCTATGAGCTTTTTTAACTCTAACAGCATAATCCCTCGAGCAGTTTTGGTGTCACCATACTTAGATAGCTGCTCGTTCTCCCTGGCATATGAAATGAAAAGGAAAAACTCTTCAGTCTTGCAGCTTAATAAATTGGCAAGTCTACTGGTCATAAAAGACATATAGCACAATTAGATAAACTTAGTACTTCAAAATCTCTACCCTGTTATCGTTATATGAGTCTTGAAAGAATATTCAAGAATATAGACTGATTTCGTTTTTCTCATCAACGTAACAGACAAGATAAGATATGGCATACAAACAATGTTGTATTACACTGGACTATGTCTTCAACATATTACCTGAAATTAGTAAGAGTTAACAGCTGGGTTATTTCTTTGTATAGTTCCTCATTGAAGGTCGAGAATACTTTCAAATCACCCACTAATATCTCAACAGCCTTTGGCTTGTCTTGCCTAAAATTTAAAAACATCAAACACAAAGCAACATGTCAAGTACTTTAATAAACACAGTTACAATAGAAAAATCTAAAAACGATTAAGAATTGTAAGTAATAATATATACCTATCAAGTGCTTCCAGGTATTTCTGCTTCCTGATTTCAAAGAATATTTTCATGGAGTATCTATTATCATCAACTTTGGTAAACCCTGATAAATACTTCTCAACTTCCTCCCATTCACCGGCCTGTACTTTTTCCTCAAAGTATTTCATATTGAAGAAAAACCCGGATTCTTTCTCAAGCCTACACGTTAAACAAGCATTATAAAGAAAGAAATAAGAAGTAATGATGAAGTACAAAATGGGAAGCATTCAGCAAAGAAAGAGAGACTTTTCAGTTAATTTTATCATCATCTACATTTTAATTTCTAATTGATGGGATCGTAAATCTCAGCCTTTCGGAACAGAACGAAATGGCTTGTTACCATTAAAATATTTACAAGAGTTGCACTTGACAAGTACATTTTTCATATTCAAAAGCAATTAATATCTTTCCATATTTCACTGGAAACCAAATGGAACAACGGCCAACGAAGCAATGCAAAATATGTTTCATGACATCGAAAATCTATGGTTGAATCTTGATACATAATTCAATAATCAATAGACCAATTCGCAGAAATTCATTACATGTATATATCGATGTACTGTTAGATTATGATTTTCACATTACACACATAGTCAATTAGATAATTGTCACTCAATGATCAAATAAATCATCTTTAAATTAACACAAAAATTTGAAGGAAAAAAAATCATTCCCCTCATATCTCTATTATTAAGCCCATTTCCAATACAATTCACAATCATAATCCAGAACATTAAATTAACACAAAAGCTTGAAGGTAAAATATCATTCCCCTCATATCTCTATTATTAAGCCCATTTCCAATACAATTCACAATCACAATCACAATCCAGAACATAGCTAAAGATCAAAACTACCGCACAAATAAATTAACGGATTACCAATGACCCCTTTCAATATCAATAAAAATGTTCATCTATAAAACAACAAAAATAATAATAATAATAATTAATTAATAATAAAAAATATGATAATTAATTTATAAAACAATATTTTTGCTCAAAAAATTTAAAATTTGTACGGAACAAAATTCAACAACAATATCAAAACAACAAAAAAAAAAAGGACAAGGATGATAATTACTTGTGCACAGATTCTTTGAACTTCTCCTCCTCCAGAAATTGGAGTATGAGAAACACCAATTCTCTGCTCAAAGAAGTCATGGCGGATCCTCAAATCTGAACACCGATCTTCAATTTCAAACACCAAAAAAAATTAAACAAGAATTAAATTTGAAACCAAAATGAAAACAGTGTAATAATTCAATTCCATCTACAAAAAACAAATTAAAGATAAAGCATGCAACTTACAGAGTTCACAATCTGAAAATCTTACAGGATTAGTACACAAGCTCTGAATTTGAGAAATTCTAGGGTTTGTTTCAAAGACTGCGGATAAGAAAGAGGAGAGAGAAAGAGAGAGGAGAGAGAGAGACTCTGTTTCTCGCTATCTTCGATGCATTTATACACACTGAGATAAGGGTCTTTCATTTTCCACTGACCTATCAGATATAAGTACAACTACTTATTTGATAAGATATTTCACTTATCAGTATAAGCTATTGTTTTGTAAGAGATAAGTGATAAGCAAAACTGCGGAGAGTTTTGCGGATTTGAAACTAGTTATTAAAATCTAGTGAATATTCGGACACACGTCCACTCTAAAAACCCTATCTTTTCGCTACCGTCGCTTTCGTTTTTGAAACGATATAATGAGATTTTGATCTATATATCGCTGTCTTCTCGTTAATCTTGGATTTTCTCGCGATAAATTGGGTTTTGATATCTACGAGGATATGTGAAGTGCACGCGCTTGTAGTGTTTATCGTGGGGACCACATTAAATTTTGTCGTGTTGTTTCCTTTTTTGTTGTTTTTTTGTTTTTACACTTTAGTAATGTGTTGTTGTCCTTCTCCTTAGGTTATGTGCCATCTCTTTCGGGTCAATGTAGTTAACCAATAGTTGAACTCAGAACCCGTCTCATGAGAGCAAAGCCCGTTTGTTTACGAAACTCATCACTAAGTACAACACATGTGTAAAACAAAAACAATCAAGGACCAAAATCAAATATATTTTTATAAGGATTAAAAGGAAAAATGATAAATTGGTAGGTATTCAAAACATATTTATACCATTAATTTAATAACATTTATTAAAATTTCATCAAAAACTGGTGTTAAAATTAATTTTTATTTTTTTGGTTAGAGCCAAGTCAATGAGTAATTGTTTCTTAGTAACAAAAAAAGTCAATGACTATTTGTGAATGTTAATTCTTTTTTTAAAGGACCGAATAAATATAACGCATTAAATATATATCTACTTCATTCGTTCCACCATGAATCGCCATTTTTTTTTGTAAAAGAATCACCGTTTTAATCGTTGACTTTTTAAAACAATTTTTATCTCAAAAGATAGTGTTTTTTTTTTCACAAAGTTGAGTACATACTATTACTTCTATTAGTAAACTATCATATAATATTAAAAAAAATGTTAAAAACTAATACATGTATTTCAAAATAAATAAATAAATAAAAATGTACATAAATGAGACAAGCTCGGAGTCGTGCTTTTCCACAAACGCTTTTTTTTAAAATAATTAGAGGATGGCAAAGTTGTTGATTAAAGTGACATTAATTGTTATTTTACGGTTACTTCAATGACATTTGAACTTCGTCCTTTGATGTTATAAAATAAAATCAAGATTTAAATAACCAAATAACTAGGTTCAAGTGATAAATGTGTTCAACCAACAAATAAATTGTTCGGAAAAAATGTTATAAATCAACCATTCATATTAAGATTGTAAGTCATACACATTTTGATATGTATTATTAACTTTGTACTCTATATAATTAGTTTTTATTCAGTTTTTTAAGCTGCAATTTGACCACGTTTTTTAGTTCAAACTTTAATAATTGTGACGCAATTTGTCAACATTTACTATTTTCATGATTTATATTGCTATAAATTGGGTTTACTCTAAATTAGGTAATAGTTCTACCTATTTTTCTTTTTTTGTTATCAAATGCAAGCAAATCATTTTAATAAATTATGTTTTCAAATACGTGACAAATTTGGTACGATTCATATGTCGTTGAAGGACATATTAAGGCATATTTTATCGCGATATTGTATATCTAATAAGGGTTTGTCTAACATGTGCAACATTGCACATGTTAAAACAACTAAAAGTAACAAAAAAAATTTTAAAAAATATATATTTTTTTATTAAAAAATTATATACTTAATATAAAATGTACAAGTTTAAATACAAACTTATTATTTTAAACTTCTTAATATGTGTAAATTTACACATGATAGAAAAAATCATATAATAATTGTCATACCCCATTTTTGACCCTTTTTTTTTTAGTTCGTTTTCTCGTCTTTTTAAGCCGGAGATTTTCGTCGTGTCAGACGAAATTTCGGCAGGGAGGTATTTTAAAATACCTCATTTTTGTTCCGAAGGCAACCGTTTTTATTTTTTATTTTTTTAAAGTCTTTTTTTATTATTTATTCAGTTTTTATTTGTTATTGTATGTTTTTATTTCTTTTATTTTTATGTTTGTCATTTATTTTTTGGTTGTTCTTTTTATTATTATTTCATTTTATTCTATTTTGGTCCAAGTCCTTTTTTTCAGTCCCAATCAGGTGCAGTGGCATTTTTGTGGTATTTCTTTCCAGCAGGGGCAATTCTGTCATTTTTGCAAACCCTAGTCCAGGCCTATCTAAACAGCATTAGTTACTGTACAGTGTCAGAATTGGAGTCAGAGAAAGAAGAATCACAGAAACCCTAATCCTCACCCCCCAGCCGCGGCGGCCAGATATTAAACCCATCCTTTTTTTCATTTCTTTTCTTCGGATTCCAACCACAGAAACACAACATCAACAAAAATCAAACTCAGAACACCCAAAACCAAAATCATCCGTTTCCAACTACCAACACCCAGTAACCACGCGAGATCAAGCAAGAATCAAAAACGGAAACGCATTCAAGCCACAACCACAATTTGAATCAAAACCGAAAAAATTTTAAGAAAAGAGGTAGTTATCCCAAAACATTTCAAATCTAGATCTACTTTCTTTTGATAAGTGTTCGAAAAATCAAGGTGCGGATTTGAAGAGAACAATAAAAAGGATATTTGAAAACGTTTTTTTTCAAAAAAAAGGAATTTTTTTTAGTTCCGGCACTGTGGCGCCGCCGTCTAGGCCGGCGGCCACCGCGCCGGAAAACCCACCTTGGCCGAACTTGAATCTAGAGAGAGAAGAGAGAGCTTTTGGTTGCTGAAGCTTAGAGAGAGAAATGAGAAGGAATTATGGAAAAATGAGGGTTATTTCCTTTTTATATTACTGCCATGGCCAATTTTCTTGTGCACACGCGTCTCTTTGTTCCTATGGACCATCAGGGTTGGTCCGTTAGATCTTAAATTTAACGGCCTGTGTTATCCCCTGTTATGATTAAACGCGTTCATCTCTTGGCTTTCCTGTGCTCTTCCTCTCTGTGTGGCCCTTGGATTGTGATCTAGTGGCTAAGACTTTGCCTCTCCATGATCAGATCTGGACGCTCTGTTTGATCAGACGATCCAGATCTGATCTGTTAAGCCCACTTTTTTTCCCCTAAGCCCAAGTTCTCTTCTCATTTTCTCTACTGTTTTACTATTTGAGTTCCTTTTTTTTATTTTGCACCCCCCTTTCCCTATTATTTCTATTTCTATTTCTTTGTTTTTTTTCTTGCATTTCCTTTTATTTATTTCATTTTTCATCTTTTATTTATTCTTTATGCATTTTATCTTACTGTTTTTTTATTATTTTTGCATTTTCTTTATTTCTTATTTTATTTCATTTTCTTAGTTTTGTAGTTCTTTTTTTAGTCTTTTTTTTAGTTTATTATTATGCATTTTCTTTATTTTATTTACTTTAATGCTTTTATATTTCAGCACCTTATGCATTTTCTATTTTCGTAACATATTTATTTAATGTATTGCATTTCATGCATTTTTATTTTCTTTATTTGTTTTATGCCACATATTTATTTATTGTTGTTGCATTTCATGCATTTTTTTTCCTTTATTTATTTTAGCATATTATTTTAATGCATTTGTAATTTTATTTATTATTTTTGTCATTTTTTTTTATTTTTATTAGAATGCAATTAGGGACAATGTAAAATAATAAATGAGAATATGCACCGACACTCACATTTATTTATTCCGCTTTATGTCGAGGACGATAAAATGTAAATAATGACCGTATCTGAGGAAAAGGACCCTCACTTGATCCAACGTCATTTTGAGGGATCCGGCGCGCTTCAGATTATCTCAGCTTACTTAGTCTCTGGACCTTAGGAATTAATCAAAACTTTCTCAAAAAAAGGTCAAATAGTCAAAATCAAAAACATTTCATATAATCGAAAAAAATCTCAAAAACATTCAATCTTGGATTTTAAACCAAGTGTCTTTTCTTTCTTAATCAAACCTTAATCAATCTTTAATCACTTAAACTTTTTCTTCAATTTAAAATCAATCAAACTCACATTTTATCTCTTCTATGTCTTTCAGCCTCTTATCTTTCTCAAAACTTTTTTAAAACTTTAAAATCAATTAAAACCAACCACTCGGCTTTTTACTCCGAACTACATGATTTTGATCCCATTCGGGTATGTAGGCAAAAGACTTTGTCTTTCCAAATCAACAAAACAACAAAAACATTTTCCTTTCTTTCCATTCATCACTTTAATCTTTTCACACTTAGGCATTTATTTTACAAACAAATAATCAATTTTAGCATGAAGATAATTAAAAACAAGAGGTTCCTATAGAGTACTATAGACGTTTAGGGTGCTAATACCTTCCCTTTGTGTAACCAACCCCCGGACCTTGATCTCTAAAAAGAAGGGTTTTTCGAACTTTCTCCCTTTTCCTCGGAAAAATAAAAGATCGGTGGTGAACTTAAAATTGCGAGTCAACGCTAACTAATAGCCTGATATCCAAAAATCACCGCGACAGAAAAATGGCGACTCCACTGAAGGTGAGAAAAACACACACACAAGAAGGGGGGGTTGAATTGTGTGACTCTAAAAACTTGTTTTTTTTTTCAAAGACTTAAAACAAGTTCAGAACCAGGTTCTGAACTGTTATCAGAATGTATGCAGCGAATTAAACAAGTAAAAGAGATAAGGGAAGAGAGGCACACAGAAATTATACAGGTTCCTTCTCAATGTGAGAAGTAGTCCTGTCCCCTTATGTCCAACAAGAGAGTTTCACTATAATCTGAAGATTACACAATGCTCAACCACAAAGGAAGAGACTTCCAATTGCTCAATCACAAAGAAAGAGACTTCTATGCTCAACCACCAAGGAAGAGGCTTCCAATGCTCAAGTCACTAAGACAAAAGACTTCCCAATGCTCAAGTCACTAAGACAAGAGACTTCTGACTCAGACCACAAAGGAATGAGGTTACAATTGCTTAGTATTCAGACTAAGACTTTAGGGACCAAACTGGTTTACAAGTAAAGGAGTTTGGGATGAACACTTGATCAAATATCAGAGGTGTTCTCTAAATACAACACAGGTTAAGACTCTTAACCTTAAGAAATTCTAAGTTACAAAGACTGAAGAATTTCTAAGAGTTTTGAACTTTGACAGTTTTTTTCACAGAAAACAGAGCAAGGTTTCAGCACTACATTTCAAAGAGTCTTAGACTTTTTCTTCTTCAAATCTTCCTCCTTTTATAGATGAAAATAGAGCTGTTGAAGATTTGCTGGAATTCAGGAAATTAGCCGTTGCAATTGGACTAGGTTACTGCAATTGTGTGCTGCACTTTATCTGTCAGAACAGGGCAGATGCCATTTTTGAATTGGCCCACCTTAAAAACTGGAGAATGTTTGGGTCAGGGAGACAACTGTTCCATTGAGTTGTTCTGACACATCCAGGCATTAAATGCGCACAGTACTGGTCACAATCCATGCCACATCAGCTTCAGAAGCTTCTCAGTGAACAGTGATCAGAAGCTGCTTCAGTTGTACGGATCAGAAGCTGGCTTCAGGAGTTGACTGTTGCGTTGACTTCATCAGAGGCACCCAGACTTCAGAAGCTGCACTTCAGGAGCACCACTTCAGGAGTACTTCAGAGGCTTCACTTCAGTAGCACTTGTTCAGGACCTCTTCAGAAGCTCTTACTTCAGGAGCACTTCTTCAGAACCATTTCTTCAGGACCAGTTTTCCTTTTAGCTTTGCAACCATGCTTCTTGGCTTTCCTTCTTGCTCTTTAGCTTGTTCTTCATAACCATTATCAATCAATACTTATTAAGCATGTGGTTCTGAAACACTTGAACAAAGTATTAGCAAATAACCAATTTTCTTTTTAATGCTTTGTTATCATCAAAACCATAAAGAGAGATATGCTTACACATAAATGTTTCAACAATCTCCCCCTTATTTTATAAGAGACTTGTTAAACACATTTTGTTCCAACAATCTCCCCCTTTTTGATGATGACAAACATAAGTATTAAAACAGAAAATTGTTGTTAACTTAATTAACAAGTTAACTACAGGGTGTGAGGTTTGTAAGCTCCCCCTGAGTCTGATCCAAGTTAATTAAGTTCAGTTAAAAACACAAATGTGAAAATTCCAGAATTGTTATTAAGTTCAATTAACAATCTGACTTCAGGAGAGGTTTGTAAGCTCCCCCTAGGTCTGACAATCCTCAAGGTTAGGTTTGTAAGCTCCCCTTGATTCTTATCCATGTTAATTAATCTTAACTTAAGACAATATGGTGAAATTTACACTCAGAATTCAAAATGACTTGTTGACTTCAGGTTCTGAGGTTTGTAAGCTCTCCCCCTAAGTCTGATAATCCACAGGATGAGTTTTGTAAGCTCCCTGAGTCTTATCCAAGTTATTTTAAATTCTATTTACGTACTAAAAGTAATGTATCTCACAGAAATATATCAGAGCCAGAAATTCACTTCAGTTCTCATAAGTTAAATATAGTCAGAATTGTATCAGAGCTTAACTGATCAGTATCAGAGCTAGCTTAACAATTGTATCAGAGCTTAACCCTAACAAATTGTATCAGAGCTTTAATAGGCTTATCAATAAGCTTATCTTCTGACAATTTTAACATTTTAACTTATTTTTGAGCTCAGGTGCTTTAATACTTGTTTTACTTTCTCCCCCTTTTGTCATCAACAAAAAGTACTACTTTCTCTCCTCAACACAGAAAATCTCTCCCCCTTTTTCAAGAGAGTTTGAAAATATCTGTATCAGAGCTGAAAAGAATTTTGAAAAAGTTTGAAAGCATATATCAAAGCAGTTCAATTTCCCCTTTTTAAAAGAGTTTGAAAGCAGTTCTGACACCAAGTTTGAAAAGATTTCAAAAGGATTCAGAATTTGGGGGGGTTAAACTAACCAAGATTGTGAGATATTTGCGCAATCATATGGATAACCAAGTAGCAAGGATAATCATCAGAGCCTACTTGATATATGACTTGCAGAAAAATTAGAATGCTGTTCAGAAGCAGAAAAAGTTTGGAGCTTCTGATCAGGTCATTCTGTGTTCAGACATTACTTGTTCAGTACACACTGGTTCAGCATCAGAGCAAAACAACCAGTTGTGTTCAGTATCAGAGCAAAACTTTTCAAGAAGTGTTCAGTATCAGAGCAATTCTGAGCTTGCTTAAAAGAAATATATCAGAATCTGATACCAAATGAGGATTTATCTCAGAGTCTGATACCAGCTAAAAAGTTTTAATTCAGAGTCTGATACCAAAGAAAACATTTCTAAAGACTGAACATTGTCTGATACACTTTGGGCTTTTAAAATGTGTCTGTGCTAAATATTTTGAAGACAAACTGATATCAACTAAAAATTGTTTGTTAAGTAATTTTAATATTGAGTATCAGAGCAGAAAATCACATTTTTACTTGATGACTTTGGGAGGATTTGAGTATAAACTTTCAAAGCTTTAATCATCATTGCCCTTAGCTATACTTATCAGATTCTGACCAACATTAGATTTTTATCAGATTCAGAAGTCAGAAAATCCAGGTTCTGATCCTTCAAACTCTGAGGTTTTTCAGGCTTAACTTTATTCAATCTCTCAGAAGGTGAGTGTTTGATAAGTCTTAGCTTATGATAAACTTAGAATCAAGGATTTCATTCAGATTCAAGCACATTTTTCAAAAGACAAAATGCATGTTCAGATTCTTTTTAATAAAATTGAATCTTTCTTCTGTTAGGGGTTTTGTGAATATGTCAGCCCATTGATGATCAGTATCAATGAACTGAATATCTAAAACACCCTTCTGAACATAATCTCTTATAAAATGATGTTTTATTTCTATGTGCTTGGCTCTAGAATGCAGAATTGGATTTTTAGACAGACATATAGCAGCAGTATTATCACAATAAATTGGAATATTATCTGCATGAATCTGATAATCCTCTAATTGATGTTCATCCAGAGCAGTTGTGTGCTACAACTTGCAGCTGAGATGTATTCTGCTTCTGCTGTTGACAAAGCAATGGTTGCTTGTCTCTTGCTGGTCCAGGATATCAGATTCTCACCAAGAAACTGACAGTTTCCACTGGTGGATTTTCTTTCAATCCTGTCCCCAGCATAGTCAGCATCACAGAATCCAACTAGCTTATAATTTAGAGATTTCTTATACAGAAGTCCCAAATTAGTTGTTCCTTTCAGATACCTGAAGATTCTCTTGACAGCAGTCATATGAGATTCTCTAGGATCTGATTGGAATCTAGCACACAGACATACACTAAATAAAATATCTGGCCTAGAAGCAGTTAAGTATAGGAGAGAACCTATCATACCTCTGTACAACTTCTGATCTACCTTAGTGCCATTGTCCTCTTTGCTTAAGATGCAGGTGGGATGCATTGGTGTTGTCATCAGCTTGCAATCATCCAACTGGAACTTCTTCAGAAGCTCCTTGGTGTATTTTGACTGATGAACATAAACACCCTCTTTGCATTGGTTGATTTGAATTCCCAAGAAGAATTTCAGCTCACCCATCATGCTCATTTCAAATTCATCCTGCATTAACTTAGAAAATTCCTTGCAAAGGGAGGCATTAGTAGAACCAAATATGATATCATCAACATAGATTTGCACAATTAAGATTTCTTTCTTAACAGTTTTTCTGAAAAGTGTATTATCAACTTGACCTCTTACAAAACCATTTTTAATTAAGAAGTTGCTTAGCCTTTCATACCAAGCTCTGGGAGCTTGTTTCAGACCATACAAAGACTTCTTAAGTTTAAAAACATGATTTGGATATTTAACATCTTCAAAGCCAGGAGGTTGTTTGACATACACTTCTTCAGAAATTACACCATTTAAGAAAGCACTCTTAACATCCATTTGATATAAGATGATATCATGATTAATAGCGTAAGAAAGAAGTAACCTGATTGCTTCCAGTCTTGCAACTGGAGCAAATGTCTCAGTGTAGTCTATTCCTTCTTGCTGGCTGTACCCTTGAGCTACTAATCTAGCCTTGTTTCTGATCACTTCTCCTTGTTCATTGAGCTTGTTCCTGAACACCCATTTTGTTCCAATGATGTTCTTCTGATCAGGTTTTGCAACAAGATCCCATACATCATTTCTTTGAAATTGATTCAGCTCTTCTTGCATTGCTACAATCCAACCATCATCAGCAAGTGTTTCATCAGCAGTTGTAGGCTCAATCATGGATAACAGGCCAAGCATGGACTCATTCTGAGTGAATGCAGATCTTGTCTTCCTTGGACTGTTCTTGTTTCCAATGATTAACTCCTCAGGATGTGAAGACTTGTACTTGAATGAGGTTCTGGGTGGATTAGCTTCTGAAGGGCCACCAGGGATTTGTTCAGAACCATGCTGATCTTGATTAGCATCAGGAGTAGTGTCATTGCTGGAGAGTTTCTCAGAGTCTTCATTGTTTTCAGCTTCTGAACCTTCATCAGAACCTGAACTGGGTTCAGCTTCTGAAGGCTCTTCTGAGATTCTGATATCTGCAAAACTTTCAACCAGCTCTGGTATTTCACTACCAGGCTTCTTATCATCAAACCTAATGTGTATAGCTTCTTCAACAACATGTGTTTCAGAATTATACACTCTGTATGCCTTAGATCTCTCTGAGTAACCTAAAAAGGTACCCTTTTTAGCCTTGGCATCAAATTTCTTTAGGTAGACCTTATTGTTCAGTATGTAGCATGTACAACCAAACTGATGAAAATAAGAAATACTTGGTTTTCTTCCTTTAAATAATTCATATGAAGTTTTATTCATAATGGGTCTGATGTAGATCCTGTTCTGAATATAACATGCTGTGTTTACAGCTTCTGCCCAAAAGTACTTAGCAATTTTAGACTCATGGATCATGGTTCTGGCCATCTCTTGTAAAGACCTGTTCTTTCTCTCTACAACCCCATTTTGTTGTGGAGTTCTAGGAGATGAGAACTCATGGAAAATTCCATGGTCTTCACAAAAGTTTTCAAAAGGTTCATTTTCAAATTCACCACCATGATCACTTCTGATTTTCAAAATTTTTAAGTCAGTTTCAGTTTGTACTTGTTTGCAGAATTTGAAAAACACATCATATGTTTCATTTTTGGTTCTGAGGAATTTAACCCAAGTCCACCTACTATAGTCATCAACAATCACAAGTCCATACTTCTTCCCATTGATTGAAGCTGTTCCAACAGGACCAAACAAATCAATGTGAAGTAATTATAGAGGTTTAGAGGTGGAAACAATGTTCTTTGGTTTAAAAGAAGTTTTAGAAAACTTTCCAATTTGGCATGCTGAACACAGAGCATCTGAGTGATAATCAATCTGGGGCAAGCCTCTGACCAGCTGTAACTTGCTAAGCTTAGAGATAAGTCTCCAGTTAGCATGTCCCAGCCTTTTGTGCCAGACCCATTTCTCATCACTCACAGACAGAAGGCAAACTACCTTCTGCTGAACCAGATCAGAAAAATTTATTTTGTAAACATTGTTTTTCCTACAGCCTCTGAACACTACAGACTTATTTTCATTGTTGATTACAGTGCAAGTGTTCTTATTAAACAGGACTTCATAATTACTATCACATAATTGACTTATGCTAAGTAAATTATGTCTAAGCCCATCTACCAGCCAAACATTGTCAATGTACAGGGAAGAATTACCTATCTTACCAGTACCAATGATCTTTCCTTTCTGACTTCCTCCAAATCCCACAGTTCCTCCCTCTTTCAGAGTCAGGGTTTGGAACATAGACTTGTCCCCTGTCATATGATGCGAGCATCCACTGTCCAGGTACCAGGACCTTTCCTTTTCTTTGGATGACAAGCATATCTGCAATTGAAATAATCTCAGACTTAGGTACCCAGATTTTCATGGGTCCTTTGGGGTTAGTCATGAAAGGTTTTGGCTTCTTGTGTCTGTAGTTATGATATTCAGACTTGTTCTGATACTTAGGATATGAATCCTTATATCTTGAATAAGTCTGACTTTCAGAACCTGAGTGCTTCAGAACCTGAGTTTTCAAAGGTTTGGACTCAGACTTCTTCAGAACCTGAGACTTGAAGGTCTTTGGTTCTGATTTGTTCAGAGTCTGACCTTTTGAGTACTTTGGTTCTGATCTCCTCAGAATTCTAACTCTGTTTACTTCAGGCACAAGGCAAGCTTCAGTTTTGCCTTTCTTAAAACAGTTTGAAGCAGAAAACTGGTTGGTTTGCTTTGGCTTGCTTTGCCTATCATTCTGAGATTGAAAATGTTTTACATTGACTGGTTTAACAGATTTTGAAGTTTTAATAATCCCAGTCTTAGAAAAATTTGAATCAGATTTATTCAGATTCTGAGACTTACTAGTTCCAGGTTCTGAACACTTCAGATTCTGAACAGATTTAAGTTCAGAGTCTGATTTCCTCTTACTCTTAGACTTAGAACTTTTTGGCTTAGATTTAGGCAAGGTTTTAACAGTTGCCTTCATCTTACCCTTAGGCTCAGAAGCTTCAGAGTCTGAGTTGTTCAGAACTTCTGCCTTAGTCTCAGATTCTGATACTTTCAATTTCTCAGAATTATCAGAAGCAGGCACAAAGCAAATACCATTGCCTTTTAAAATATTTTCAGAACATGAAGGTGAGTTTAAATCATTTGAAGGTTTGAATAAATCATAGCCAATGCCTTCACCTTTATTTCTGATCATATTATACATCATGGAGGCAATTTTAGTTCTATTGAATCCAGTTAACATGAAATCCTGAAGAGCTATTTCCTGATCATTAGGAACCTCTTCAGATTTCTTATGAGCCTCTTTTCTGAGTTCCTCAACTTCCTCATCATATTCAAAAATTTGATTCTGAAGTTTAAGATTTTCCTCAGACAGCAAGTTAGTTTGATTTTTCAAAACTTTAATTTCTTTAATCTTGCTCTTAAGATGACTCATAAGATCATTAACTGTTTCAATTAAATCAGATCTAGAGAGTTCAGAATATACCTCATCTTCTTCATCAGAATCTGAACATGATTCTGCATCAGAAGATGCAATTGCCATCAGGGCCAAGTTTGCTTCTTCCTCATCAGATTCTGACTCATTATCCAGATCATCCCATGTTGCCATGAGACTCTTTTTGAGCTTATTTCTGAAACTGCTGGACTTTTTTGCTTTTTCCTTTGATTTTTCCTTCTGAAGATCAGGACAATCAGCAATGAAGTGGCCAGGCTTTTTGCAGTAGTAGCAGCTTTCCTTCTGGATATCCCTCTTTGAAGTTGAACCAGATCCTCTGAAGTTACTGCTTCTGTTAGAGAACTTTTTCTTTCTGTTCATCAGATACTGAAGTCTTTTAGAAATCATTGCAAGCTCATCAGCATCTGAATCTTCATCAGAATTTCCCTCAGGAAACTCTTCTTCAGATTCAATAGCTTTCAAAGCTTTAACAGGTTTTCTTTTAGACTTCAGAGCCAATGTTTTTGGTTCTTTAACTGACTCATCCTCATTGAGTCCCAGTTCATGCACTTTGAGGGAGCTTATAAGATCCTCAATACTTAAGGTATTCAGATCCTTAGCTTCCTCAATGGCAGTCACTTTAGGTCTCCATTTGGATGGCAGACTTCTAAGGATTTTATTCACATGGTCAGCTGTGGTATAACTCTTCTTCAGAATCTGAAGTCCAGAAACCAGAGTCTGAAATCTTGAGAACATAGTCTCAATATTTTCATCCTCTTTCATTCTGAACAATTCATATTGCTGAACAAGTATGTTTGCCTTAGCTTCTCTAACTTTCTGATTACCTTCATAGTTAGAGCAGAGGGATGTGAATATTGCCTTTGCAGTGGACTTGTCACTTAGCTTCTGATACTCAGTGTGAGGCAATGAGTCCACAATGATACCTCTGACATGATGATGCTTCCTATAGATCTTTCTTTCTGCATCACTCAGAGATCTTCTGTTAACAGCCACACCTTCTTGATCTACTGGTATTGAGATTCCATCTTCAATAATGTCCCATAGAGTATCATCAATCCCAATAATGTGACTATACATTTTACTCTTCCACCAAGAGAATTTTTCTGGGTCACCAGTAAACATAGGAGGTTTATTGTGTGACCTAGACTTCTTTTCTTCAGTATTATAGTCATATTGGACATTTCTTTGATTTCTGGGAGATGGAGGATTTCTGGGTGAGGGTGGAGGTGAATCACTAGTTGAGGCCATGTTTTTCTCAGGATCCTACTGACACACTGTTAAGTGTTAATATCAGAACCAGGCTCTGATACCAACTGAAGGTGAGAAAAACACACACACAAGAAGGGGGGGGGGGGTTGAATTGTGTGACTCTAAAAACTTGTTTTTTTTTCAAAGACTTAAAACAAGTTCAGAACCAGGTTCTGAACTGTTATCAGAATGTATGCAGCGGATTAAACAAGTAAAAGAGATAAGGGAAGAGAGGCACGCCGAAATTATACAGGTTCCTTCTCAATGTGAGAAGTAGTCCTGTCCCCTTGTGTCCAACAAGAGAGTTTCACTATAATCTGAAGATTACACAATGCTCAACCACAAAGGAAGAGACTTCTAATTGCTCAATCACAAAGAAAGAGACTTCTATGCTCAATCACCAAGGAAGAGGCTTCCAATGCTCAAGTCACTAAGACAAGAGACTTCCCAATGCTCAAGTCACTAAGACAAGAGACTTCTGACTCAGACCACAAAGGAATGAGGTTACAATTGCTTAGTATTCAGACTAAGACTTTAGGGACCAAACTGGTTTACAAGTAAAGGAGTTTGGGATGAACACTTGATCAAATATCAGAGGTGTTCTCTAAATACAACACAGGTTAAGACTCTTAACCTTAAGAAATTCTAAGTTACAAAGACTGAAGAATTTCTAAGAGTTTTGAACTTTGACAGTTTTTTTCACAAAACAGAGCAAGGTTTCAGCAATACATTTCAAAGAGTCTTAGACTTTTTCTTCTTCAAATCTTCCTCCTTTTATAGATGAAAATAGAGCTGTTGAAGATTTGCTGGAATTCAGGAAATTAGCCGTTGCAATTGGACTAGGTTACTGCAATTGTGTGCTGCACTTTATCTGTCAGAACAGGGCAGGTGCCATTTTTGAATTGGCCCACCTTAAAAACTGGAGAATGTTTGGGTCAGGGAGACAACTGTTCCATTGAGTTGTTCTGACACATCCAGGCATTAAATGCGCACAGTACTGGTCACAATCCATGCCACATCAGCTTCAGAAGCTTCTCAGTGAACAGTGATCAGAAGCTGCTTCAGTTGTACGGATCAGAAGCTGGCTTCAGGAGTTGACTGTTGCGTTGACTTCATCAGAGGCACCCAGACTTCAGAAGCTGCACTTCAGGAGCACCACTTCAGGAGTACTTCAGAGGCTTCACTTCAGTAGCACTTGTTCAGGACCTCTTCAGAAGCTCTTACTTCAGGAGCACTTCTTCAGAACCATTTCTTCAGGACCAGTTTTCCTTTTAGCTTTGCAACCATGCTTCTTGGCTTTCCTTCTTGCTCTTTAGCTTGTTCTTCATAACCATTATCAATCAATACTTATTAAGCATGTGGTTCTGAAACACTTGAACAAAGTATTAGCAAATAACCAATTTTCTTTTTAATGCTTTGTTATCATCAAAACCATAAAGAGAGATATGCTTACACATAAATGTTTCAACAATCTCCCCCTTATTTTATAAGAGACTTGTTAAACACATTTTGTTCCAACATCCACTGGGGATGAGGCCACTGTGGGTTAAACCTATCTTGTTTTTCTTTATCTTTATGCTTTATTTTCATTGTAAATATGTGCTTAAATGTTTATCTTTTTACGTGAGTGGTGAGATAAGTCCTACACCCGGACTTGAGGGAAATATAAGATAGGATGGTGGTATAATCAAAGTGTCTTTCCGAGAGTGAGTTTCGGATGTGACACATGTGATAACCCCGCTCAATGGAGGAATTTTAGAAGTATTACTATGTTGGCATGAGTAGTCGTGTTCGGCATTGTTATTTTCAAGTGACCTATGAAGTTGAGGACCTTTAGTTACCTTTAACCCATCTTGGCCTTTTAGGACGTAGTGCGGTGACTAATCAAGAGTAGTCTTGAATTGGTTGATACGCGATACTACACTCAAACGAGACTTTCCTACGAACGTCGTTGGACCGGGAGTAGTCCCGTAATCCGACAATATTCGAAAGTGGTCAATGACTTTGGGAACTTGGTAGAACCCGTGATACAAGTACATATGAAACCATAGTCCTTACCAAATGGCGTGTTTACCCTCGGCTCCAACACTATGGACTTAACCTCACCATGTTTTCTCCGTTTCTTTAGCATAATCATGCATGCATGCATTCATTCATAAACATTTTTCCATCAAGTATCGAAGGACTTAGACAAATTTTGTTGTAAACATCGTAGGAATGAACTTCACAAAGAGGAATACTCAGAAGTATAATTTTCAAAAGCCCGGCTTTGACAAACTTAAGGAAGCTAGGATCTTTAATGACTAGTCCAGAGGATTTTCTCGAGTTCGTTATGAGAGATCACTTGGCATCCTCAAGTTTGAGCATATCCCTTGGCTTTGTTCCTAACAAGGGGATTGTTTGTAATATTTTATTTCTAAATGAATTTTCAAACTATGATGTTTACAATTACTTCGACAAGTCCTTCGATAACAAAACTTTCTTTTTTTGCATAAGCATAATCATGCATCATACTGCATTCATAGTTTCCAAATCGAGTCTCACACTTTGTTCACCAATAAAAGGTTAGTTTGCCGCCGTCAAGGAAAGTGGCCCGGCGTATTCATTACAAGCCTACTCGGATTCACAACACTCGGGCACATCAAAGAAAAAGAATGGATTTGTTAGAGCAAGATAACCAGAACCTCCGGGAAGAGGTGGCCAATCTCCGGGAAGGAATGGAGAAGCTGACCTCCATGATGAATGCTCTGTTAGCTTCCCAAGCCCAGGCGTCAGATCCTCAGCCTGCCGTTACTACTCTTGAACAGCCAATCTCGTTTGCTTTGCCAACCTCTACCGTGCTTACTCCTCCACCCGGTCCGCCGTTCACTCAAGTAGCTATGACGTATTCAGCAGCTCTTAGCCACACCGTTCAACAAGAGGTCGAGCCTATCTTTCATGCTGAAAGTGTTGGAACTTTTGACAAGATGGATGAACTTCAGGAGAAATTTGACGGGATGCAACGGGAAGTTGAAGCTCTCCGGGGAAAAGACTTGTTTGGGAGAGATGCCCGCGAACTCTGCTTGGTTCCTAATGTCGCAATACCGCCCAAATTCAAGGTCCCTGACTTTGAAAAGTACAAGGGAAATTCGTGTCCACGTAGCCATCTGGTGATGTACGTGAGAAAGATGTCTGTGCACACTGATAATCACAAGCTTCTCATCCACTTCTTTCAGGACAGTCTGACTGGTGCTGCCTTGAAATGGTACATGAATCTTGACAGTGCTAGCATCCGCACTTTCAACGATCTTGGCGAGGCTTTTATCCGCCAATACAAGTATAACCTGGACATGGTCCCGGATCGGGACCAGCTTCGTGCTATGACTCAGAAGGACAAAGAAACATTCAAAGAGTATGCCCAACGCTGGAGGGAAGTGGCTGCTCAAATTGTCCCGCCTTTAGAAGAGATACAGATGACCAAAATCTTCTTGAAGACCCTTGGTTAATTCTGCTATGAGAAAATGGTCGCGAGTGCGCCGACAGACTTTACTGAGATGGTTAACATGGGAATGCGTCTGAAGGAAGGAGTCCGAGAAGGACGTTTAGTTATGGAAAGTGCTTTTGCTGCCAGCAGTACCAAGAAGTTTGGGAATGGCTTCTCAGGAAAGAAAGAGCAAGAGGTAAGTATGGCCCATAAGCAGCCTCAGCAACAATATCAATAACAGCCTCGACAACAGGCTCCCCAACAGTCCACCCAACAGAATCGGGTCCAGTGGATATCACAGTTTGATCCAATCCCGATGGCGTATGCAGAGTTGCTCCTCGCTTTGCTTGATAAAAATCTTGTTCAAACTAAGGCACCTCCTAAGGTACCTGAAAGGTTGCTAAGGTGGTATCGACCTGATCTCTCTTGTGCTTTCCATCAAGGGGCACCCGGTCACGACATTGAGCACTGTTACGCCCTGAAGGCTGAAGTCCAAAAGTTGATCCAGGCTAATATTTTGTCCTTCAAAGAGTCGAGCCCCAATGTGCAAGCTAATCCACCACCGGATCATAGGACCTCATCTGTTAATTTGGTGCAAGATTTTTTAGAAGCTTATCCTGTTGGAGACAATCTTGAAGAAGGTGGCAGCTAGTTTTGTGACACATGGCAGAGTTTACCGCAATTGGATCGCTGTTGACGTTCCTTTTTGCTATTCCTTTTTCCAAATAACAGTTTGTTGTTTTCGATTTTTGTTTTTCTAAAAAAAAATCCTTTCGTTCTACCCGAGACGAAAGTGAGCTTTTGTAGGGCTTTTTGCTTCATGCATTCCCATCATTAAATAAAAAGTCGTTTTGTCCTCGACTTTGTCTTTTTATATTTTGTTTTTTTTCCTGGAAAATGGTAATACAAAAAACCAAAAGAACTTATTTTTCTTTAATCAATTTCCAAATATCTGCATTTACTTGTTTACTAAAACTAATCATGAATCATACAAAAAGTCTAAACACCAATAAACCCGTTGAACACTGTAACTCTATGCTCTCTCCCGACTTTGAGTTCCCTGTTCATGAAGCTGAAGAGGAGGAGGATGAAGGGATTCTCAAAAAGATCTCTATGTTACTAGAATATAAAAAGAACATCATTCAGCCTCATGAAGAAGCACTGGAAGTGATTAACTTGGGCACTACAGTATTCCTGATCAAATCCCAGATGAATGGTGCCATCGAGGCTGCAAAAAAAACAAACAAAAAAAACAACAGCAAAAAAAAAACAAACAAAAAAAACAAAGAAAGAAAAATACATCAAGAAGATGGTGCAGAAGATGGTAACCACCTACAAGGACTTGCATGAGATGTTACCGAATGCTTTAAACGGATATCGTACTTCAGTGCGTACCTCCACAGGGGCAACCCCCTTCCTTGGTATATGGTATGGAAGTTGTTCTCTCTGTGGAGATTGAGATTCCATCAATGAGAATTCTAATGGAGGCCAAGTTGTCAGAGGCTGAATGGTGCCAAAACAGATATGATCAGTTGAACTTAATTGAAGAGAAACGCATGACTGCCTTGTGTCATGGACAACTATATCAAAAAAGGATGAAACAAGCTTTTGACAAGAAAGTTCGTCTCCGCGAATTCAAAGAAGGAGACCTCGTGCTCGAGAAGATCCTATCTTTTCAACCCGATTCTAGGGGCAAATGGACGCCTAATTATGAAGGCCCATATGTCGTCAAGAGAGCTTTCTCCGGTGGTGTAATGACTCTTACGACTATGGATGGTGATGGGCTTCCCCGTCCTGTGAACGCTGATGCAGTCAAGAAATACTTTGTCTAAAAATAAAAGAACAGCTCGGTAAGTCGAAAACCCGAAAAGCGGCTTAGGCAAAAATGGGCGTCTCGGTGGACTGAAAACCCGAAAGGACGGTCCAGGCAAAAATTAGAGACATAAAACAGAAAAATAATCATCCTGATAGGTCGAAAACCCGAAAGGGCGATCTATGCAAAAATTAAGGATCAAAAGACAAAGTAACTGCATGGGGTTGGCCATAACTCACTTGGGGCACATTAGCGGTCAAAGAGGCTCTGAATCTGAAGCATCCAAACAGTGGAATTCAAAGTTGTCAGGGAGAATAGTGGTTATTGTGTTCATTGTACCTTCAATTTATATTTACCATTTTCCAAACTTTGTAAGATCCGTGGAGCCATGCCATTGGCGGGTCACCACTCTTTTAAATAAATTTGAGTCCCTTGTCTTTCATTTGGAATTCCCGTTTATTCAGTTTATAAAAACTTCTTCTATTTTTGATGGTAGTATTTGAAATAAAATATTTTTCAAAATCATAAATATTTTTCATGTCTTTTTGAAAAGCACAAGCAACAAACACATTTTCTCTGAACTCATGAATAAGTGAAAGGGGGCGTCAACAGCTATCCTGGGAACGGATAAACTCTGCAGGTTGAACGTGGTCAATTGCTAAAAAAAAAGAACAAAAAGAGAAAAAAGAAAAAGAGAAAAAGAAAAGAGCTCGGTAAGTCGAAAACCCGAAAGGGCGGTCCAGGCAAAAATTAGGGGCATACAAAAGAATATATTCCCGGTGGGCTGAAAACCCGAAAGGTCGGTCCAGGCAAAAATTAGGGGCATACAAAAGAATATATTCCCGGTGGGCTGAAAACCTGAAAAGGCGGTCCAGGCAAAAGTTAGGGATTCAAAAAGAAAAAACAAAAGATAAGCGTGACCACATAAGCACCGGTTCTTTTACTAGGTTTTTGGATTAGCACGCTCTCCCCAAGAAGTGTTTACTCCCCATCAGTTGTTACATATGCCGGGCTTTACCCCGTCAATGTTTTGATATGTCCCCAATGACATCATTCCCATTGAAGATTGCCGAGTGTTTGTGATTGTTGTGCCCTAATTTTGTCCCAAGCCTTTTTAAAAAAAAAAAAGAGAAAAGTCAAAGTCAACAAAAAGTCAACATTTCAGAAATGAGGACTTCGCAGAGCAAAGTCCCCTTCGCTCTGCGAAGTCTGCGAATTTTTTGCAGATTTTTTAATCTCTTTGATTTATTTCATTTTTGTAATTATTATTATTACATATCATTTTTATTATTGTTTTTATCATCATTCATGACTATTTGAGCTCAGCAAAGCAAGAATTGGAGCATTTGCCATTAAAGCCAAGGAAAGAAGCTTTTTCTTCCAACCTAGCATGTGCCAAGCAAGTTGGCTTGACCTTGGGCAGCTCTTGTCCCTCCCAGTGGACCTGCTACTGACCCTAAGGTTGCCAGCCACCAGCTTGTTGATTTTCTTCCTGCTTTCTTCCCCAAAACCAGTCAAACCCAGCTGGTTTTGCTTGCCCAAAGTCATGAGTGCTGCCCTGTTTTTCAGCAGCTTTTCTTCCTCCTCACACCAGCCCACATGTTGCCTTTTGTTTCCCCCAACCTCTGCACATCACAGTGCACGTTTTTATTGCCTAACCATCAAGATTGCAAGGACCAATCCCAAGGGACAACCAATTGCAAACCAGCCCTGTTTTCATCATCATTTCTATCCAAAATCCATTGAATTAGTGGCTAGATTTGGCTAAGTCTTGACCATTGCAGCAAGGCAAGGTCACCTCTTCACTTTTGCATTAAATGCAAAGTAATTTAGCCTGATCCTAGCCCACAAATCAGCTGGATTTTGGGGATTTCTCATGATGACAATTGATTTGGTTTTGGCCTATAAATAGGAAGCAATGAATAAGATTTCAAAGAGACACATATACTTACTTACAACCAGAAAGAACCAGCAATTTTACACAATTGGAAACACTTGAAATAACATAAACACATAGCAAAAAAACCAGTTCCAACACAAAGCATTACACAAGTTCATTGCTCTTATTCAACAACATCCAAACCTTGCAAACTTCCAACCATTCAAGGTTCCTTTCACTTCATTGCAGCAAAAGCTTTGCTAGGAGCTCTGTAAGTGTTCTAAGTCCTTATCTTTCATTTATAGTTGTGTTTGCATCTTCAATTTTGTTTAAATCCATTTTGCTCTAAAAAACCCCTTTTGAATTTCAAAGGAATCCCAAAGTTTTGCAAAAATTTTAAACTGGTTTGTCCAGCTCTTTTTATTGCCAAATCTCAAAGCTTTTCACTCCCCTAAAGGTTCTGAGATTGTTCAGAAGTTGCTTCTGAACAGCAGTTCAGAAGCAACTTCTGAACTCAAAATTTTGCATTGTTCGCAGTGCGAAGCTCTGGTCGCAGTGCGACCAAGACAGAACTCAGAATCTGAGTTTAGGCTCCCAAATAGCCAATTTTTGAGGTTCTAGCCCAAGAACTCAGAACCTAAGAGGCTTGAAACTCATTTTATTCAAACCATATCAAGGATTTTGCATAATTTTGAGGAATTCACAAGTTCGAGTAACACTTTTTTGGATAACTTGCAAAACAAGTTACGCTCACAAACTTTCAAAACCAACTTGAGCAATAAGCTAAGTTCATCATTTTCAAAACCAAACTTGAACAAAAGCCTTGTTCATGATTTTCAAATCAAACGTGAACTTAAGCCGAACTTGTTCACCTTTCTAAACTTTTTTTAAAAAAACTTGAGCCGAACTTGTGCTTTTTTTCACAAATTTGTTAAAACCTTTTCATTTTGGGTTCCAAACCAAGTGTTTTGATAAACTTTGGGATTTCTTGAAACTCAAACAAAACTTGAATGAAAAAGGGATGGTTTGACGTATGTCTCTCCATTGCCCCGATTGAACGAATGCGTGACGTATGTCTCGTCGTTCGGACAATCGTCATTCTATTTTCAACGCATCCGACCACACCAAACCAATTCTTGGCCCTTTGTGGTCAATTTGAACCTTTTGGTCCCCCGCGGCCACTAGATTCAATTCCCCGACTCGTTTGAGTCACTTTGGTCAATGATCGACTCAGTTGAGTCCATTGTAGCCGTTCTTGATCCCGTTGGATCACTCGAACCCTTTTTTGACTCAGTTGAGTCACTTCGGTCAATGATCGACTCAGTTGAGTCCATTGCACCTTTTCTTGATCCCGTTGGATTGATCGAACCTTTTTCGACTCGGTTGAGTCATTTTAATCCTTTTGGTCCCATAACGGCCAATTCGAACCCTTTTACCCAACGGACATGTTTTATCTATTCTAAGTGCAATTTCAAACAAACGCTTAAGCCTCTCATGCGCGAGCATACAAGCTATACGCTTAAGCCTCCCATGTGCTAGCATACAAGCTACGTTTAATCGCAAGAATACGGTCAAAACATCGTTCATTTAAAAATAACCAACAAATACGTTTTTCTACCAAAGAACTACGTACGCTTTGAATTCTCCGTCTACCGGGAGATACGTAGGAGCAAGATCGTCATCTTGTCAAGCACAATAATAAAAAACAAACTTTTTCCCCTTTCATCATATTTTCTTTTTCCCTTTTACATAGACAAGCATGCACGCAAAACATTTAAAAACATTTTAAGCTTTAGCTAAATAGGAGGTTCCCGTTGAGTACAACGGACGTAAGGGGTGCTAATACCTTCCCCTTGCGTAATCGTTTCCCGAACCCGACAATGGTTGCGATGACCAATCCTTTCCTCATCGTCAAGGGTTTTATTATCGTTTCCCTTCAAATAAAAACTTAAGGGTTTATCAACGTTCCCTTTAAACAAAAACTTTGGTGGCGACTTCACAACAATCTTCCTAGCGTTCGTACACGTCTCGGAAGATTGAGCGTTTTTAACGAGAGCGCACAGCTGGCGACTTCACTGGGGACACTCTCCTCACTAGCGAGTCAAGCCTATCCTATTTAGTTTTTAAGCTAAATGTTTTTATGTTTTTTGCGTGCATACTTTTATTTCATTGTCTATGTCATTCTCTTGCTTTATGTTTATAACTGCTTTATATTGCTTTATATTCATATCATATATATCAATTGCGGGGATGTTACTTGAGCGATGTTACTCCACATTGTTCGGGTTAATGCCGGATGTGTGAGGCTCTCTACCCGAGCTTGAGAAAAAATTAAGTTAGGAATGAAGGTGAGAAAAACACGCACACAAGAAGGGGGGGTTGAATTGTGTGACTCAAAAACTTGTTATCTTTTCTTTTCAAAACTTAAGGTCCAGTTCAGAAGCTGATATGATCAGTTCTGAACAATTATCAAGAGTTATGCAGCGGTTATAAAGTTGAAAAGAGAAGGGTAAAGAGAAACACACAGAAATTATACAGGTTCCTTCTCAATGTGAGAAGTAGTCCTGTCCCCTTGTATCCAACAAGAGAGTTCACTATAATCTGAAGATTACACAATGCTCAACCACACAGGAAGAGACTTCCAGTTGCTCAATCACCAAGAAAGAGGCTTCTATGCTCAACCACCAAGGAAGAGGCTTCCAATGCTCAAGTCACTAAGACAAGAGACTTCCCAATGCTCAAGTCACTAAGACAAGAGACTTCTGACTCAGACCACAAAGGAATGAGGTTACAATTGCTTAGTATACAGACTAAGACTTTAGGGACCAAACTGGTTTACAAGTAAAGGAGTTTGGGATGAACACTTGATCAAATATCAGAGGTGTTCTCTTAATACAACACAGGTTAAGACTCTTAACCTTCAGAAATTCTAAGTTACAAAGACTGAAGAATTTCTAAGAGATTTGAACTTTGACAGTTTTTACACAGAAAACAGAGCAAGGTTTCAGCAATACGTTTCAAAGAGTCTTCAACTTTTTCTTCTTCAAATCTTCCTCCTTTTATAGATGAAAATAGAGCTGTTGAAGATTTGCTTGAATTAAGGAATTTAGCTGTTGCAATTGGACTAGGTTGCTGCAAATGTGTGCTGCACTTTATCTGTCAGAACAGGGCAGGTGCCATTTTTGAATTGGCCCACCTTAAAAACTGGAGAATGTTTGGGTCAGGGAGACAACTGTTCCATTGAGTTGTTCTGACACCTCCAGGCATTAAATGCGCACAGTACTGGTTGCTTTTCCATGCCACATCAGCTTCAGAAGCTTCTCAGTGAACAGTGATCAGAAGCTGCTTCAGTTGTACGGATCAGAAGCTGGCTTCAGGAGTTGACTGTTGCGTTGACTTCATCAGAGGCACTCAGTCTTCAGAAGCTGCACTTCAGGAGCACTTCTTCAGGACCTCTTCAGAAGCTCTTACTTCAGAAGCACTTCTTCGAAGGCATTTCTTCAGGATCAGTTTTCCTTTTAGCTTTGCAACCATGCTTCTTGGCTTTCCTTCTTGCTCTTTAGCTTGTTCTTCATAACCATTATCAATCAATACTTATTAAGCATGTGGTTCTGAAACACTAGAACAAAGCATTAGCAAATAACCAATTTTCTCTTTAATACTTTGTTATCATCAAAACCATAAAGAGAGATATGTTTACACATAAATGTTTCAACAATCTCCCCCTTATTTGTAAGAGACTTGTTAAACACATTTTGTTCCAACAAGGAAGGGGTTGTGAGCGGAAGCCCGCGTTGACGTATGTCCGTGAGGTAGGATGCCAAATCCCGCCTAGAGGAGATTTTCACTTGGAATGTATTGAAGTCATGCGAAGTTCGCAATCGACGACCTTACTTCCATGTGAGATCCGTGAATCTAGGGACCTTTTTAGAAAATCTCATCTTTAGAGCCTACACGTGAGGATGGGGGGAAGTTCCGAACCTTCATATACCATACCATTGCATCCATTTGCATTCATTCATAATGGTTTCATACCGTTTCATTTTATAGAAGGGGCAATCAATAATCTTTGTTTATTTTTGAGCTCAGGTGCTTTAATACTTGTTTTACTTTCTCCCCCTTTTGTCATCAACAAAAAGTACTACTTTCTCTCCTCAACACAGAAAATCTCTCCCCCTTTTTCAAGAGAGTTTGAAAATATCTGTATCAGAGCTGAAAAGAATTTTGAAAAAGTTTGAAAGCATATATCAAAGCAGTTCAGTTTCCCCCTTTTTAAAAGAGTTTGAAAGCAGTTCTGACACCAAGTTTGAAAAGATTTCAAAAGGATTCAGAATTTGGGGGGTTGAACTAACCAAGATTGTGAGATATTTGTGCAATCATATGGATAACCAAGTAGCAAGGATAATCATCAGAGCCTACTTGATTTTCAATTAGTATATGACTTGCAGAAAAAATTAGAATGCTGTTCAGAAGCAGAAAAAGTTTGGAGCTTCTGATCAGGTCATTCTGTGTTCAGACATTACTTGTTCAGTTCAAACTGGTTCAGCATCAGAGCAAAACAACCAGTTGTGTTCAGTATCAGAGCAAAACTTCTCAAGAAGTGTTCAGTATCAGAGCAATTCTGAGTTTGCTTTAAAGAAATATATCATGAAATTCTGGTCAGGCAAAACTAAGAGAATACCAGGTTCTGAACCAGACAGGTCCTGAACAATATGCAGGGCACAAAAAATCGCAAAACAGAGCACAAGTAAACACAATACAAGAGCAGCAAAATAAAGTGCATGAAAGTAAAAAGGCACAGAGGTTTGTTAACCCAGTTCGGAGTAAACACCTCCTACTCTAGGGGATACCAATCCAGGAAGGAATTCCACTATTGGAATTAACCCTTAAGACTCAGACACTGACTCCCAGCTCCTATCCCAAGCAATTAATCTCCACCTAGTCTTGAATTCTACCCAACACGTTGAGTATTAGAAAAACCTCTAACTTCTTATTCAAGTAACTACAACCCAGCCACTTGAACTACCCTTTGAACTTAACCAGTTCTGAAACACAACTACCCTGTTTTTGAGAAAACTTCAAAACATAAAGACAGCACTCATACCTACAGGCTTAGAGTGATTACAACTCAAAACAAACCTAAACCAACTCTAACAGAGTGGTGCACAACAAAGCTAAAAGCTTAAAATAACAAAGACTCAATTCTCTGAATTTTTGACACTCTAAATCGTAAGTCTTCAATAGCAAAGCTCCTCCTTTTAAAATCTTCAGTAAGCCTCTTAATTATGCTCC
Source organism: Medicago ruthenica (assembly GCA_018208015.1). Classification (NCBI taxonomy): domain Eukaryota; kingdom Viridiplantae; phylum Streptophyta; class Magnoliopsida; order Fabales; family Fabaceae; genus Medicago; species Medicago ruthenica. Next base: position 159,763 of record WNNG01000602.1, on the reverse strand, counting down.
AAATCTTCTGAATTGATTTGTTACTGGAATAAGATTGTTCCAATAAAGTAACAAATAAAACTGCATTCAATCTTTGAAAGATTTAAAACAGAAAATACGAATTTTCATAATTTTGAACCAAATCTTCAAAGATATCTTCTCCAATTAAACCAGCCTTCTAGAAGTAATTATACAAAGATAATTCCTTGCTAAATCTCCCAAGATACGCGCAAAAACAATCCAGCAAACCCAGCTTCTGATGTGGTCAACAGAAGTCAACGCTGGCTTCAGAACCTGAAACTGCTTCTGAAGTGCTACAGTGCTCCTGATGAGCATTTCAGCTTCTGATGTAGATTTCAGCTTCTGAATGGCTTCAAATGTGAAAACTTGTAACTGAAGAAATGTTCATCATAAGGAAAAGCTTCTATTCCATACTTTGGTTTTGCCAAACAATGCAGCCAACACCAACAGACTCAACAATCTCCCCCTTTGGCAAATTTTTGGCTAAAACCATCCAAGTCCTTCAATCTTCATTATAATCAGCTCAGCAATGAAGAACTCCACAACAGTAATACATCATAGCAATCAGTTTAGGCAGCGGATTTAGTTATGTTAAACAACAGCTTCAGCTTCTGAACTCCTGAAGCACACAAAAACCAAGTACTGATCAACTCCTGATCATCACAATCATGGTATCAGAGCTACTCCAAGGTATCAGAGCTACTGATCAGCTCCTGATCATCACACACACTCCCCCTGCAACTCAGCATACACTCAGCATACATCAAACTCCCCCTGCAACTCAGCATACATCAAACTCCCCCTTACTTCTGAATCAGAGCATATCAGAGTCAACACTTCAGGAGCTCAACACAATTGTTCTTCAGGACCATACCTCAGGATCATAGTACCACTCAGGACCATAACAATCTTGTACTCCCCCTGAGACACATATTCCCCCTTGATCATGTCTGGACACATCTTGTTGCAACTAGTCAGCTTCTGAATTAAGGACACACATTTTGAACAACTCTTGTTGTCTGAGCTTAAACATAGATTTTTCTCCCCCTTTTTAGCCACAAAATTATGACAAACTTCAGACTTCAAATAGGGATTAAAATCAGAACAAGTAACACAGATCTTAGAAACAACTTCAGACTCAGATGTAGAATCAGGATCACACTTAGCACAGGCACAACTGGCAGGTACTCTAACTTCCTCACATCCAGTTTGCAGTAATTGCTATAAGTCTTCATGTAAGCACACTCCTAACTTGCTTCTCAGATTCTCAAACTGTTTAGCATCCAAGGCTTTTGTGAATATGTCAGCAACTTGTTCTTCAGTAGCTACATGTTTCAGCTGAATGACTTTATCCTCCACAAGGTTTCTGATAAAATGATGTCTGATGTCTATGTGTTTGGTTCTGCTGTGCTGAATTGGATTCTTAGAAATGTTGATGGCACTCAAATTGTCACAAAACAATGTCATAGTTCCTTGTTCAATGTTGTACTCCTCCAGCATTTGTTTCATCCACACCAGTTGTGAGCAACTACTCCCAGCAGCAATGTACTCAGCTTCAGCAGTTGACAATGAAACACAGTTTTGTTTCTTGCTGAACCATGAAATCAAGTTATTTCCTAAGAAGAAACAACCTCCTGAAGTGCTCTTTCTGTCATCAGCACTACCAGCCCAGTCAGCATCACAAAATCCCATCAAATCAGAACTTGAACTATGAGAATACATGATTCCATAGTCACTTGTGCTATTCACATACTTCAGAATCCTCTTCACCTGAGTCAGATGACTCATCTTAGGATCAGCTTGATATCTTGCACATACTCCAACAGCAAAAGTAATGTCTGGTCTGCTTGCAGTCAAGTACAATAGGCTCCCAATCATGCTTCTGTATTGACTTTGATCAACTGATACTCCATGTTCATCTTTGGTTAGCTTCAAATGAGTAGCAGCTGGTGTCCTCTTATGAGCAGCAGACTCCATTCCAAACTTCTTCACTATGTTCTTGGCATACTTACTTTGAGAAATGAAGATTGTATCTTCCATTTGTTTGACTTGTAACCCAAGAAAGTATGTCAGCTCACCAACTAGGCTCATTTCAAATTCTGACTGCATCTGCTGAACAAACAATTTGACCATCTTCTGAGACATCCCTCCAAACACTATGTCATCCACATAAATCTGAGCTATCATCAGACTCCCATTTTCATTTTTCACAAACAAAGTCTTATCAGAACCTCCTTTTCTGTAACCTTGAGCCACAAGAAACTGAGTCAGCCTGTCATACCATGCTCTTGGTGCTTGTTTCAATCCATACAATGCCTTCTTCAACTTGTACACGTGTTCTGGAAACTTAGGATCCACAAAACCCTTAGGCTGTTCAACATATACCTCTTCTTGCAAATATCCATTCAGAAATGCACTCTTCACATCCATCTGGAATAATTTGAACTTGAGAATGCAGGATACACCCAACAGTAGTCTTATGGACTCTAGTCTGGCCACAGGTGCAAAGGTTTCATCAAAATCCAATCCCTCTACTTGAGTATAGCCCTGAGCAACCAACCTAGCCTTGTTTCTGACCACAGTACCATTTTCATCTGTTTTATTCTTGAATATCCACTTAGTGCCAATCACATTCAGTCCTTCTGGTCTTGGAACTAGATCCCATACTTCACTCCTTTTGAATTGATTCAACTCATCTTGCATTGCTTCAATCCAAAATTCATCAGTTAGGGCTTCTTTCACATTTTTAGGCTCAACCTTTGACACAAAGCAAGAATCAGTAGCAGATGGTTCTGATCTCCTGGTTCTGACCCCTTGATCCAAACTCCCAATGATAAGTTCCTTAGGATGATCCTTCTGAACTCTAATTGATGGCCCTTTATTGGTAGGATCATGTTCTGGATGCACATCTGCTTCTTCAGACTCTGCTTGATTTTCTGCTTCTGAAGATTGTTCTTCTGATGCTTCAGACTCCTGAACAACTTCAGACTCACTTCTATCTTTCTCAGCAGTCAGATCATCAATTACCACATTAATGGACTCCATCACAACTTTAGTTCTTGAATTAAACACCCTATAAGCTCTGCTGTTCACTGAATAACCCAGGAATATGCCCTCATCAGACTTAGGATCCAGTTTTCTTCTATTCTCTCTGTCAGCCAAGATATAGCATCTGCTCCCAAAAACATGGAAATATTTGACTGTAGGCTTTCTCCCTTTCCACAATTCATACAGAGTTGATGCAGTACCCTTCTTTAAAGTGACTCTGTTGTGTATGTAACATGCTGTGTTCATTGCTTCAGCCCAGAACATATATGGAAGTTTCTTAGCATGCAACATTACTCTTGCACATTCTGCTAAAGTCCTATTCTTCCTCTCAACTACACCATTTTGCTGAGGAGTAATAGGTGCAGAAAACTCATGCTTTATACCTTCAGAAGCACAGAATTCTGAGAAACTCTTGTTTTCAAATTCTTTGCCATGGTCACTTCTGATTCTGACAATACCACAGTCTTTTTCTCTTTGTAATTGAATGCACAAGTCTTTAAATACTTCAAAAGTATTAGACTTTTCTCTAACAAAACTGATCCATGTATATCTTGAGTAGTCATCTACCATTACAAAAGCATATCTTTTTCCTCCAATACTTTCTACTTGCATAGGCCCCATTAAATCCATATGAACAAGTTCTAGTACTTTGGTAGTTACCTGGTGAACTAATCTGGGATGAGACTTTCTTGTTTGTTTACCAATCTGACAATCACCACAAACACTGTCCTCATTGATCTTAAGATTAGGTACACCTCTGATAGCTTCAGTACTTAGGATTTACTTCATGCCTTTCAGATGCAGATGTCCCAACTTCTGGTGCCAGAGTTTGACTTCCTCTTCTGAGCTCATAAGACAAGAAGTCAGACTTCTTTCTTCTTCAGAAACCCATAAGTAGCAGTTATCTTTGGATCTGCAGCCCCTCATCTGAATCTTATCTTTCTGATCAGTAACAATGCATTCTTGCTTGTTGAAATTAACCTTTAAGTCTTGATCACAAAGTTGGCTAATGCTGATCAGATTAGAGGTTAAACCCTTCACTAATAGCACATCATTCAGTCTAGGTAAGCCTTCACAGTTTAAATCACCAATACCCAGGATCTCTCCTTTTGCTCCATCTCCAAATGTCACATAGCTTCTGGAATATTGTCTGATATTGCTAAGTAGCTTCTTTACACCAGTCATGTGCCTTGAACACCCACTATCAAAATACCAGTCTTCTTTAGAGGTGGCTCTCAATGAAGTATGAGCAATCAGGCCTACATTCTGAACCTTAGGTTTCCACACCTTCTGAACACTGTGTCTGGGTCCAGTTGGTTGCACTCTTCTATATTGAAAGTGTTCAGGATATCCATACAGTTTAAAGCAAAAAGGTTTGATATGTCCCTTCTTACCACAATAATGACAGGTCCAAGTATGATTCCTCTTTCTTCTGTTGTACTTCTGGGGTTGCATCTGAACATGTTTCTGTGGTTGCATCTGAGTATGCTTCTGAGGTCTTATCTGAGTATGCTTTTGAGGTCTCAACTGAATATGCTTCTGACCTTGCAACTGGGCTACCTTCTGAGGTTTCATCTGAGATGTTTCAATCATAGAATCATGTGTCTGAGTAGCAGGAACAAACTGTTTAACTGAATTTTTCTGCTTGAGATTCAGACTCTCATCAACAAATCCTAAACCAGTTTTTCCTTGTTTCTGACTTTCTAAAATTTCCTCCAACACATCAGTAGCAGTATTCATCATTCTAACCTGCTTTTTCATATGCTCAAGTTGGGAATTTAGCTGGTTCACTTCTTCTTTTAACTCAGAATTCTGCACAAGAAGTCTTCCTTTTTCAGCCTCCAGTTGAAAAATAGTTTCCTTCTGATCCAGAACTTCCTTGCACACATCTGCACTTCTAATGTACAACTTTCTGTAAGTGTCAGCCAGTTCATCATAAGAGAGTTTCTCAGCTCTGGTTTCAGACACTAGTGAACCTTCAGAATCAGAGTCAGACACAGACAAGGTTTCAGTCTCTAAGTACTCTTGAGACTTTGTAAGAACTTCTGATTTCTGAGACTGCAGCTTAACCATCAGACTTGTGTCACCCTTAGCAGATTCATTCTCAAACTCTTCTTCTGAATCTTCATCAGACCAGGACACAGCTAGGCTTTTCTTCTGCTTCTTAAGAAAAGTAGGACATTCAGATTTGATGTGACCATAACCTTCACATTCAAAGCACTGCACACCTTTGCCCTGGTTACTTTTCTCTTCAGGCTTGGTCCTTTTCTCATCAGTTTGTTGCTTCTTGAATCTGAAATTCTGACCTTTTGTCTTGGATTTTCTGTCAACCTTCTTCAGAATTCTGTTGAATTGTTTTCCAAGGAACACAAGAGCTTCTGATAAATCATCCTCATCAGACTCTTGTTGATCATCAGCTTCAGAATTCACACTAAAAGCTACACCTTTTCCTTTCTTATCAGGCTGTTTGCAGAAAGCAGTTTCAAAGTTAAGCAAAGACCCAATCAGCTCCTCAACCTTCATGGTGGTGATGTCATGAGCTTCTTCTATGGCTGTAACCTTCATGTCAAACCTTCTGGGAAGTGATCTGAGGATTTTTCTGACTATCTTCTCATCTGTCATCTTCTCCCCAAGAGAATCAAAAGAGTTTGCCATATCAAGCACATTCATATAGAAATCCTGGATATTCTCATCCTCCTTCATCTTCAGGTTCTCAAATTTGGTGGTCAGCAGCTGCAATCTGGACATCTTGACTTTAGAGGTTCCTTCATGAGTGGTTTTCAAAATTTCCCAAGCATCCTTAGCCACAGTACATTGTTTGATGAGTCTGAACATATTCTGATCAACACCATTAAAGATTGCATTCAAAGCTTTTGAATTTCCCAGAGACAGATCATCTTCAGCTTTGGTCCATTCCTCCTCAGGCTTCAAAATCTCAGTCTTATTACCATCTTTGTCTGTATACACAGGATGATCCCAGCCTTTAATCACCGCTTTCCAAGTCCTGCTGTCAATAGACTTTAGAAAGGCACACATCCTTGACTTCCAATATTCATAGTTTGTGCCATCTAGTAGGGGTGGTCTATTGACATAGCCTCCTTCTCTATCCATGCTTGCCAGATATTAAGTCCTCTGAATCTCACCCAAAATACAGGCAGGGTGCCTGCTCTGATGCCAATTGAAATTCTGGTCAGGCAAAACTAAGAGAATACCAGGTTCTGAACCAGACAGGTCCTGAACAATATGCAGGGCACAAAAAATCGCAAAACAGAGCACAAGTAAACACAATACAAGAGCAGCAAAATAAAGTGCAGGAAAGTAAAAAGGCACAGAGGTTTGTTAACCCAGTTCGGAGTAAACACCTCCTACTCTGGGGGATACCAATCCAGGAAGGAATTCCACTATTGGAATTAACCCTTAAGACTCAGACACTGACTCCCAGCTCCTATCCCAAGCAATTAATCTCCACCTAGTCTTGAATTCTACCCAACACGTTGAGTATTAGAAAAACCTCTAACTTCCTATTCAAGTAACTACAACCCAGCCACTTGAACTACCCTTTGAACTTAACCAGTTCTGAAACACAACTACCCTGTTTTTGAGAAAACTTCAAAACACAAAGACAGCACTCATACCTACAGGCTTAGAGTGATTACAACTCAAAACAAACCTAAACCAACTCTAACAGAGTGGTGCACAACAAAGCTAAAAGCTTAAAATAACAAAGACTCAATTCTCTGAATTTTTGACACTCTAAATCGTAAGTCTTCAATAGCAAAGCTCCTCCTTTTAAAATCTTCAGTAAGCCTCTTAATTATGCTCCAAATCTTCTGAATTGATTTGTTACTGGAATAAGATTGTTCCAATAAAGTAACAAATAAAACTGCATTCAATCTTTGAAAGATTTAAAACAGAAAATACGAATTTTCATAATTTTGAACCAAATCTTCAAAGATATCTTCTCCAATTAAACCAGCCTTCTAGAAGTAATTATACAAAGATAATTCCTTGCTAAATCTCCCAAGATACGCGCAAAAACAATCCAGCAAACCCAGCTTCTGATGTGGTCAACAGAAGTCAACGCTGGCTTCAGAACCTGAAACTGCTTCTGAAGTGCTACAGTGCTCCTGATGAGCATTTCAGCTTCTGATGTAGATTTCAGCTTCTGAATGGCTTCAAATGTGAAAACTTGTAACTGAAGAAATGTTCATCATAAGGAAAAGCTTCTATTCCATACTTTGGTTTTGCCAAACAATGCAGCCAACACCAACAGACTCAACATATCAGAATCTGATACCAATTGAGGATTTATCTCAGAGTCTGATACCAGCTAAAAGTTTTAATTCAGAGTCTGATACCAAATAAAAACATTTCTAAGGACTGAACATTGTCTGATACACTTTGGGCTTTTAAAATGTGTCTGTACTAAACATTTTGAAAATAAACTGATACCAACTTGAAAATTGTTTGTTAAGAAATTTTAATATTGAGTATCAGAGCAGAAAATCACATTTTACTTGATGACTTTGGGAGGATTAGAGTATAAACTTTCAAAGCTTTAATCATCATTGCCCATAGCTATACTTATCAGATTCTGACCAACATTAGATTTTTATCAGATTCAGAAGTCAGAAAATCCAGGTTCTGATCCTTCAGATTCTGAAGTTTTCAAGCTTAACTTTAGTCAAACTCTCAGAAGATGAGAGGTTGATAAGCCTTAGCTTATAATAAACGCAGAATCAAGGAATACATTCAGATTCAAGCACATTTTTCAAGAGACAAAATGCATGTTCAGATTCTTTTTAATAAAATTGAATCTTTCTTCTGTTAGGGGTTTTGTGAATATGTCAGCCCATTGATGATCAGTATCAATGAACTGAATATCCAAAACACCCTTCTGAACATAATCTCTTATAAAATGATGTTTTATTTCTATATGCTTGGCTCTAGAATGCAGAATTGGATTTTTAGACAGACATATAGCAGCAGTATTATCACAATAAATAGGAATATTGTCTGCATGAATCTGATAATCCTCTAATTGATGTTTCATCCAGAGCAGTTGTGTGCTACAACTTGCAGCTGATACCACCAATTAGCTTATAATTTAGAGATTTCTTATATAGAAGTCCCAAATTAGTTGTTCCTTTCAGATACCTGAAGATTCTCTTGACAGCAGTCATATGAGATTCTCTAGGATCTGATTGGAATCTAGCACACAGACATACACTAAATAAAATATCTGGCCTAGAAGCAGTTAAGTATAGGAGAGAACCTATCATACCTCTGTACAGCTTCTGATCTACTTTGGTGCCATTGTCCTTTTTGCTCAAGGTGCAAGTGGGATGCATAGGTGTTGTCATCAGCTTGCAATCATCCAGCTGGAACTTCTTCAGAAGCTCCTTGGTGTATTTTGACTGATGAACATAAACACCCTCTTTGCATTGGTTGATTTGAATTCCCAAGAAGAATTTCAGCTCACCCATCATGCTCATTTCAAATTCATCCTGCATTAACTTAGAAAATTCCTTGCAAAGGGAGGCATTAGTAGAACCAAATATGATATCATCAACATAGATTTGTACAATTAAGATTTCTTTCTTAACAGTTTTTCTAAAGAGTGTATTATCAACTTGACCTCTTACAAAACCATTTTTAATTAAGAAGTTGCTTAGCCTTTCATACCAAGCTCTGGGAGCTTGTTTCAGACCATACAAAGATTTCTTAAGTTTAAAAACATGATTTGGATATTTAACATCTTCAAAACCAGGAGGTTGTTTGACATATACTTCTTCAGAAATTACACCATTTAAGAAAGCACTCTTAACATCCATTTGATATAAGATGATATCATGATTAATAGCATAAGAAAGAAGTAACCTGATTGCTTCCAGTCTTGCAACTGGAGCAAATGTCTCAGTGTAGTCTATTCCTTCTTGCTGGCTGTACCCTTGAGCTACTAATCTAGCCTTGTTTCTGATCACTTCTCCATGTTCATCGAGCTTGTTCCTAAACACCCATTTTGTTCCAATGATGTTCTTCTGATCAGGTTTTGCAACAAGATCCCATACATCATTTCTTTGAAATTGGTTCAGCTCTTCCTGCATTGCTACAATCCAACCATCATCAGCAAGTGCTTCATCAGCAGTTGTGGGCTCAATCATGGATAACAGGCCAAGCATGGACTCATTCTGAGTGAATGTTGATCTTGTCTTCCTTGGACTGTTCTTGTTTCCAATGATCAACTCCTCAGGATGTGAAGACTTGTACTTGAATGAGGTTCTGGGTGGATTAGCTTCTGAAGGGCCACCAGGGATTTGTTCAGAACCATGCTGGTCTTGATTAGCATTAGGAGTAGTGTCATTGCTGGAGAGTTTCTCAGAGTCTTCATTGTTTTTAGCTTCTGAACCTTCATCAGAACCTGAACTGGGTTCAGCTTCTGAAGGTTCATCTGAGATTCTGACATCTGCAAAACTCTCAACCAGCTCTGGTATTTCACTACCAGGCTTCTTATCATCAAACCTAATGTGTATAGCTTCTTCAACAACATGTGTTTCAGAATTATACACCCTGTATGCCTTAGATCTCTCTGAGTATCCTAAAAAGATACCCTTTTGAGCCTTGGCATCAAATTTCTTTAGGTAGACCTTATTGTTCAGTATGTAACATGTACAACCAAACTGATGAAAATAAGAAATACTTGGTTTTCTTCCTTTAAATAATTCATATGAAGTTTTATTCAGAATGGGTCTGATATAGATCCTGTTCTGAATATAACATGCTGTGTTTACAGCTTCTGCCCAAAAGTACTTAGCAATTTTTGACTCATGGATCATGGTTCTGGCCATCTCTTGTAAAGACCTGTTCTTTCTCTCTACAACTCCATTTTGTTGTGGAGTTCTAGGAGATGAGAACTCATGGAAAATTCCATGGTCTTCACAAAAGTTTTCAAAAGGTTCATTTTCAAATTCACCACCATGATCACTTCTGATTTTCAAAATCTTCAAATCAGTTTCTGTTTGTACTTGTTTGCAGAATTTGAAAAACACATCATATGTTTCATTTTTGGTTCTGAGGAATTTAACCCAAGTCCACCTACTGTAATCATCAACAATTACAAGTCCATACTTCTTCCCATCGATTGAAGCTGTTCCAACAGGACCAAACAAATCAATGTGAAGGAGTTCTAGAGGTTTAGAGGTGGAAACAATGTTCTTTGGTTTAAAAGAAGTTTTAGAAAACTTTCCAATTTGGCATGCACTGCACAGTGCATCTGAGTGATAATCAATCTGGGGTAAGCCTCTGACCAGCTGTAACTTGCTAAGCTTAGAGATGAGTCTCCAGTTAGCATGTCCCAGCCTTTTGTGCCAGACCCATTTCTCATCACTCACAGACAGAAGGCAAACTACCTTCTGCTGAACCAAATCAGAAAAATTTATTTTGTAAACATTGTTTTTCCTACAACCTCTGAACACTACAAACTTATTTTCATTGTTGATTACAGTGCAAGTGTTCTTATTAAACAGGACTTCATTATTACTATCACATAATTGACTTATGCTAAGTAAATTATGTCTCAGTCCATCTACCAGCCAAACATTATCAATGTACAGGGAAGAATTACCTATCTTACCAGTACCAATGATCTTTCCTTTCTGACTTCCTCCAAATCCCACAGTTCCTCCCTCTTTCAGAGTCAGGGTTTGGAACATAGACTTGTCCCCTGTCATATGATGCGAGCATCCACTGTCCAGGTACCAGGACCTTTCCTTTTCTTTGGATGACAAGCATATCTGCAATTGAAATAATCTCAGACTTAGGTACCCAGATTTTCATGGGTCCTTTGGGGTTAGTCCTGAAAGGTTTTGGCTTCTTGTGTCTGAAGTTATGATATTCAGACTTGTTCTGATGCTTAGTGTTGAGTCTTTTGGTGTTGGCTGCATATTTTGGCAAAACCAAAGTGTTGTTTAGAAGCATCTCCCTATTTGAAACATTTCTTCAGTTGCAAGTTTTGTGTTTTGAAGCCATTCAGAAGCTGAAAATGTCATCAGAAGCTGAATGCACTGTAGCACTTCAGAAGCTGAATTCAGGTTCTGATGCCAGCGTTGACTTATGTTGACTTCATCAGAAGCTGGTTATTTTCAAGGTTTTTCTATGCGAATCTTTGCAAGATTTATTGAAGATTTATCCACGCATATGGCTTCTAGAATGTTGATTTATTTGGAGAAGATTTTATTGAAGATTTGGTTCAAAGATATGAAATTCATATTTTCCTGTTATAATCTTTAAAAGATTCAGTACAGGTTTATTTGTTACATTATTGGACCAATCTTATTTCAGTAACAAATCAAATCAGAAAGATTAGTTTGTTATTTTATTCTGCAAGACTGAAGGCTATAAATAGAGGAGGGCTGCTGCTATTCAAGGGACGAGATATAGAGTTTAAGATCAGAAAATTGAGTCTTAGTATTTTAAGCTTTTAGCTTTATTGTGCACCACTCAGTTTGAGTTGGTTTAGAGTTTTATAGAGTTGTAATTCATTCTAAGCCTTTAGGTACGAATGAAGTCCTTGTGTTTTTGAAGTTTTCTGAAAAACAGAGTGTCTTTGATTAAGGGTTTCAGTAACTGGGTTTAGTTACTTGAATAGGAAGATAGTGGATTCTATTACTCAGAGTTGGGTAGAAGTCTTACTAGGTGGAGGTTAATTGCTTGGGATAAGAACTGGGAGTCAGTGTCCGAGTCTTAAGGATTAAATCCAATAGTGGATTTCCTTCCTGGATTGGTATCCCCCAGAGTAGGAGGTGTTTACTCCGAACTGGGTTAACAAACCTCTGTGTGTTTTTAGCTTTCCTGCACTTTACTTTTCTGCTGTTTATCTGCTTTTATATTGTGCTAAGTTCTGTTCAGAACCTGTTGGTTCAGAACCTGCGTTTATCTCTTAAGTATTGCCTGGCCAGAATTTCAATTGGCATCAGAGCAGGCACCCTGCCTGTAATTTGGGTGAGATCCAGAGGAGTTAATATCTGGCAAGCATGGATAGAGAAGGAGGATATGTCAATAGACCACCCCTACTAGATGGCACAAACTATGAGTATTGGAAGTCAAGGATGTGTGCTTTTCTAAAGTCTATTGACAGCAGGACTTGGAAAGCTGTGATTAAAGGCTGGGATCATCCTGTGTATACAGACAAAGATGGCAACAAGACTGAGGTTCTGAAGCCTGAGGAGGAATGGACCAAAGCTGAAGATGATCTGTCACTGGGAAATTCAAAAGCTTTGAATGCTATCTTTAATGGTGTTGATCAGAACATGTTCAGACTTATCAAACAATGTACTGTGGCTAAGGATGCTTGGGAAATTCTGAAGACCACTCATGAAGGAACTTCTAAGGTAAAGATGTCCAGATTGCAGCTGCTGACCACCAAATTTGAGAACCTGAAGATGAAGGAAGATGAATCCATTCAGGATTTTTACATGAATGTGCTGGATATGGCAAATTCATTTGACTCTCTTGGTGAAAAGATGTCTGATGAGAAGTTAGTCAGAAAAATCCTCAGGTCCCTGCCCAGAAGGTTTGATATGAAGGTAACAGCAATTGAAGAGGCCCATGATATTTCAACTATGAAGCTTGAGGAGCTGATTGGGTCATTGCTCAACTTTGAAACTGCCTTTTGTAAACAGACTGAGAAGAAAGGAAAAGGTGTAGCTTTTAGCGTGAATTCTGAAGCTGATGATCAACAAGAGTCTGAAGAGGATGACTTATCAGAAGCTCTTGTGTTGCTGGGAAAACAATTCAACAAGATTCTGAAGAATGTTAACAGAAAAGCCAAAGCCAAAGGTCAGAACTTCAGATTCAATAACAAGAAGCAACAAACTGATGAGAAAAAGACCAAGTCTGAGGAGAAAAGTAATCAAGCTAAAGGTGTGCAGTGCTATGAGTGTGAGGGTTTTGGACATATCAAATCTGAATGTCCTACTTTCCTGAAGAAACAGAAGAAGAGCCTAGCTGTTGCATGGTCTGATGATGGTTCTGAAGATGATGATGTTAGTGAATCTGATATGTGTGATACTGGTCTGGTAGTGAGGTCAGGAGCTATCTTGAAGGAGGAAGCTGTTTTAGAGTCTGAGACTTTTTCAGAATCTGACTCAGAGTCTGAAGCCTCATCTGTGTCTGAGGCTGCTAAAACCTCATATGATGAACTAGCTGATAACTACAAGAAGCTGTATACCAGAAGTGCTGAGGTCTGCAAACAAGTTTTGGATCAGAAGGAGACTATTCTACAACTGGAGGCTGAAAAAGGTAAACTGTTAGTGCAGAATTCAGATTTAAAAGAAGAAGTGAATCAACTGAACTCCCAACTTGATCAATTGAAGAAGCAAGTGAAGATGTTGAACTCTGCTACTGATAAGTTGGAGGACATTTTGGGGAATCAGCAACAAGGAAAAACTGGCTTAGGTTTTGTTGAGCAGACTCAGATTCCTAAACAGATGAGTTTTGTTCCTGCTACTCAAACTCATGATTCTATAGCTGGAACATCAAAGAAGAGACCTCAGAAGCAAGCCCAGAAGCAAGGTCAGAAGCATATTCAGATGAGACCTCAAAAACTAGCTCAGAAGAGACCTCAGATGCAAGGTCAGAAGCATGTTCAGATGCTACCTCAGAAGCAACCCCAGAAGTACAACAGAAGAAGGAGGAATCATACATGGACCTGTCATCATTGTGGTAAGAAGGGACATATCAAACCTTTTTGCTTTAAACTGTATGGCTATCCTGAACACTTTCAATATAGAAGAGTGCAACCAGCTGCACCCAGACACAGTGTTCAGAAGGTGTGGAAACCTAAGGTTCAGAATGTAGGCCTGATTGCTCATACTTCATTAAGAGCCACCTCAAAAGAAGACTGGTATTTTGATAGTGGGTGTTCAAGGCACATGACTGGTGTGAAGAAGCTGCTGAGCAATATCAGATCATACTCCAGAAGCTATGTGACATTTGGAGATGGTGTAAAAGGTCAGATTCTGGGTATTGGTGATTTGATCAGAGAAGGTTTGCCCAGACTTAATGATGTGCTACTGGTGGAAGGATTAACTTCAAATCTGATCAGCATTAGTCAACTTTGTGATCAAGACTTAAAGGTTAATTTCAACAAGCAAGAGTGCATTGTTACTGATCAGAAAGATGAGATTCAGATGAGAGGCTGCAGATCCAAAGACAATTGTTACTTGTGGGTTTCTGAAGAAGAAAGAAGTTTGACTTCTTGTCTTATGAGCTCAGAAGAGGAAGTCAAGCTCTGGCACCAGAAGTTAGGTCATCTGCATCTGAAAGGCATGAAGAAAATCCTAAGTACTGAAGCTATCAGAGGTGTACCAAATCTGAAGATCAATGAGGACAATGTTTGTGGTGATTGTCAAATTGGGAAACAAACAAGAAAGTCTCATCCCAGATTAGTTCACCAGGTAACTACTAAAGTACTAGAACTTGTTCATATGGATTTAATGGGGCCTATGCAAGTAGAAAGTATTGGAGGAAAGAGGTATGCTTTTGTAATGGTAGATGACTACTCAAGATTCACATGGATCAACTTTGTTAGAGAGAAGTCTGATACTTTTGAAGTGTTTAAAGACTTATGTACCCAATTACAAAGAGAGAAGGACTGTGGAATTGTCAGAATCAGAAGTGATCATGGCAAGGAATTTGAAAACAAGAGTTTTTCAGAATTCTGTGCTTCTGAAGGAATAAAGCATGAGTTTTCTGCACCTATCACACCTCAGCAAAATGGTGTAGTTGAGAGGAAGAACAGGACTTTAGCAGAATGTGCAAGGGTTATGCTGCATGCTAAGAAGCTGCCATATATGTTCTGGGCTGAAGCAATGAACACTGCTTGTTATATTCATAACAGAGTTACTTTGAAGAAGGGCACTACATCAACTCTGTATGAATTGTGGAAAGGGAGAAAGCCAACTGTGAAATATTTCCATGTTTTTGGGAGCAGATGCTACATTTTGGCTGACAGAGAGAATAGAAGAAAACTAGATCCTAAGTCTGATGAGGGCATATTCCTGGGTTATTCAGTAAACAGCAGAGCTTACAGGGTGTTTAATTCCAGAACCAAGGTTGTGATGGAGTCCATAAATGTGGTTATTGATGATTTGTCTGCTGAGAATGAAAAGAATGAGCCTGAAGTTGTTCCAGAGTCTGAAGCCTCAGAAGAACAAACTTCAGAAGCAGAAAAGCATTCAGAGTCTGAAGAAGCAGAAGATCAACCAGATCAAGTTCCTAATGGTAAAGGGCCATCAATTAGAGTTCAGAAGGATCATCCTAAGGAGCTTATCATTGGGAGTTTGGATCAAGGGGTCAGAACCAGGAGATCAGAACCAGCTGCTACTGATTCATGTTTTGTGTCTAAGTTTGAACCCAAAAATGTGAAAGAAGCCCTGACTGATGAATTTTGGATTGAAGCAATGCAAGATGAGTTGAATCAATTCAAAAGGAGTGAAGTGTGGGATCTTGTTCCAAGACCTGAAGGGTTGAATGTGATTGGCACTAAGTGGATATTCAAGAATAAAACAGATGAAAGTGGTACTGTGGTCAGAAACAAAGCAAGGTTGGTTGCTCAAGGCTATACTCAAGTTGAGGGACTTGATTTTGATGAGACATTTGCACCTGTGGCCAGACTAGAATCCATAAGATTGCTGTTGGGTGTATCCTGTATTCTCAAGTTCAAACTATTCCAGATGGATGTGAAGAGTGCATTTCTGAATGGATATTTGCAAGAAGAGGTATATGTTGAACAGCCTAAAGGATTTGTGGATCCTAAGTTTCCAGAACATGTGTACAAGTTAAAGAAGGCTTTATATGGATTGAAGCAAGCACCAAGAGCATGGTATGAAAGACTGACTCAATTTCTTGTGGCTCAAGGTTACAGAAAAGGAGGTTCTGATAAGACTTTGTTTGTGAAAAATGAAAATGGGAGTCTGATGATTGCTCAGATCTATGTGGATGATATAGTATTTGGAGGGATGTCTCAGAAGATGGTCAAATTGTTTGTTCAGCAGATGCAGTCAGAGTTTGAAATGAGCCTAGTTGGTGAACTGACTTATTTTCTTGGTTTACAAGTCAAGCAAATGGAAGATACAATCTTCATTTCTCAGAGTAAATATGCCAAGAACATTGTGAAAAAGTTTGGTATGGAATCAGCTGCTCATAAGAAGACACCAGCTGCTACTCATCTGAAGTTGAACAAAGATGAACATGGAGTTTCAGTTGATCAAAGTCAGTACAGAAGCATGATAGGGAGCTTATTGTATTTAACTGCAAGCAGACCTGATATCACTTATGCTGTTGGAGTATGTGCAAGATATCAAGCAGATCCTAAGATGAGTCATCTGACACAAGTTAAAAGGATCCTGAAGTATGTGAATAGCACAAGTGACTATGGAATCATGTATTCACATAGCTCAAGTTCTGAACTGATGGGATTTTGTGATGCTGACTGGGCTGGAAGTGCTGATGACAGAAAGAGCACTTCAGGAGGTTGTTTCTTCTTAGGAAATAACTTGATTTCATGGTTCAGCAAGAAACAAAACTGTGTTTCATTGTCAACTGCTGAAGCTGAGTACATTGCTGCTGGGAGTAGTTGTTCACAACTGGTTTGGATGAAACAGATGATGGAAGAGTACAACATGAAACAAGGAACCATGACCTTATTTTGTGACAATTTGAGTGCTATCAACATTTCTAAGAATCCAATTCAGCACAGCAGAACCAAACACATAGACATCAGACATCATTTTATCAGAAATCTTGTGGAGGATAAAGTTATTCATCTGGAACATGTAGCTACTGAAGAACAAGTTGCTGACATTTTCACAAAGGCCTTGGATGCTAAACAGTTTGAAAACTTAAGGAGCAAGTTAGGAGTGTGCTTATACGAAGAATTCTAGCAATTAAAGCAAACTGGATGTGAGGAAGATAGAGTACCTGCCAGCTTTGTTAGTGCTAAGTGTGATACTGTCTCTGATACTAAGTCTGAAGTTCAAACTGGGACAGTAGTAGAAGATGCTTGTGCAGTTTCCCTTCCCTATCTGAAGACTATGATTTGTCAGAATTTTATGGCTAAAAAGGGGGAGAAAATCTTATGCAATGTGTTGGCCTTGTTGGCTCTGATACCAAGAATTAGAAGATGTATTGCTCTGATATGTGTGTCATTAATTCAGAAGGTGACTAGTTTTGCTCTACCAAGCAAGATATGTCCAGATATGATCAAGGGGGAATATGTGTCTCAGGGGGAGTACAAGTTTGTTATATTCCTGAAGAGTAGTGATCCTGAAGTGTTGGCTCTGATATGCTCTGATACCATAAATTCAGAAGTAAGGGGGAGTTTGATGTATGCTGAGTGTATGCTGAGTTGCAGGGGGAGTATGTGTGATGATCAGGAGTTGATCAGTAGCTCTGATACCATGGTTGTGATCAGAAGTTGATCAGTACTTAGTGGCTGTGTGCTTCAGTAGCTGTGATGTTTTGTAGAACTGAAGCTGGTTTGTGTTATTCATAGTTGTGTCCGCTGCTTATGTTTATGCTATGATATGTTATTGTGGAGTTCTTCATTGCTGAGTTGTTTATAAGGGAGATTGAAGAACTTGGATGGTTTTAGCCAAAAATTTGCCAAAGGGGGAGATTGTTGAGTCTTTTGGTGTTGGCTGCATATTTTGGCAAAACCAAAGTGTTGTTTAGAAGCATCTCCCTATTTGAAACATTTCTTCAGTTGCAAGTTTTGTGTTTTGAAGCCATTCAGAAGCTGAAAATGTCATCAGAAGCTGAATGCACTGTAGCACTTCAGAAGCTGAATTCAGGTTCTGATGCCAGCGTTGACTTATGTTGACTTCATCAGAAGCTGGTTATTTTCAAGGTTTTTCTATGCGAATCTTTACAAGATTTATTGAAGATTTATCCACGCATATGGCTTCTAGAATGTTGATTTATTTGGAGAAGATTTTATTGAAGATTTGGTTCAAAGATATGAAATTCATATTTTCCTATTATAATCTTTAAAAGATTCAGTACAGTTTTATTTGTTACATTATTGGACCAATCTTATTTCAGTAACAAATCAAATCAGAAAGATTAGTTTGTTATTTTATTCTGCAAGACTGAAGGCTATAAATAGAGGAGGGCTGCTGCTATTCAAGAGACGAGATATAGAGTTTAAGATCAGAAAATTGAGTCTTAGTATTTTAAGCTTTTAGCTTTATTGTGCACCACTCAGTTTGAGTTGGTTTAGAGTTTTATAGAGTTGTAATTCATTCTAAGCCTTTAGGTACGAATGAAGTCCTTGTGTTTTTGAAGTTTTCTGAAAAACAGAGTGTCTTTGATTAAGGGTTTCAGTAACTGGGTTTAGTTACTTGAATAGGAAGATAGTGGATTCTATTACTCAGAGTTGGGTAGAAGTCTTACTAGGTGGAGGTTAATTGCTTGGGATAAGAACTGGGAGTCAGTGTCTGAGTCTTAAGGATTAAATCCAATAGTGGATTTCCTTCCTGGATTGGTATCCCCCAGAGTAGGAGGTGTTTACTCCGAACTGGGTTAACAAACCTCTGTGTGTTTTTAGCTTTCCTGCACTTTACTTTTCTGCTGTTTATCTACTTTTATATTGTGCTAAGTTCTGTTCAGAACCTGTTGGTTCAGAACCTGCGTTTATCTCTTAAGTATTGCCTGGCCAGAATTTCACTTAGGATATGAATCCTTATATCTTGAATAAGTCTGACTTTCAGAACCTGAGTGCTTCAGAACCTGAGTTCTCAAAGGTTTGGACTCAGACTTCTTCAGAACCTGAGACTTGGAGGTCTTTGGTTCTGATTTGTTCAGAGTCTGATCCATTGAGTACTTTGGTTCTGATCTCTTCAGAATTCTTACTCTGTTTACTTCAGGCACAAGACAAGCTTCAGTTTTGCCTTTCTTAAAACAGTTTGAAGCAGAAAACTGATTGGTTTGCTTTGGCTTGCTTTGCCTAACATTCTGAGATTGAAAATGTTTTACATTGACTGGTTTGACAGATTTTGAAGTTTTAATAAACCCAGTCTTAGAAAAGTTTGAATCAGATTTATTCAGATTCTGAGACTCACTAGTTCCAGGTTCTGAACACTTCAGATTCTGAACAGGTTTAAGTTCAGAGTCTGATTTCCTCTTACTCTTGGGCTTAGGACCTTTTGGCTTGGATTTAGGCAAGGTTTTAACAGTTGCCTTCATCTTACCCTTAGTCTCAGAAGCTTCAGAGTCTGAGTTGTTCAGAACTTCTGACTTAGTCTCAGATTCTGATACTTTCAATTTCTCAGAGATATCAGAGGCAGGCACAAAGCAAATACCATTGCCTTTTAAAATATTTTCAGAACATGAAGGTGAGTTTAAATCATTTGAAGGTTTGAATAAATCATAGCCAATGCCTTCACCTTTGTTTCTGATCATGTTATACATCATGGAGGAAATTTTTGTTCTATTGAATCCAGTTAACATGAAATCCTGAAGAGCTATTTCCTGATCATTAGGAACCTCTTCAGATTTCTTATGAGCCTCTTTTCTGAGTTCCTCAACTTCTTCATCATATTCAAAAATTTGATTCTGAAGTTTAAGGTTTTCCTCAGACAGCAAGTTTGTTTGATTTTTCAAAGACTTAATTTCTTTTAACTTGCTTTTAAGATGACTCATAAGATCATTAACTGTTTCAATTAAATCAGATCTAGAGAGTTCAGAATATACCTCATCTTCTTCATCAGAATCTGAACATGATTCTGCATCAGAAGATGCAATTGCCATCAGGGCCAGGTTTGCTTCTTCCTCATCAGATTCTGACTCATTGTCCAGATCATCCCATGTAGCCATGAGACTCTTCTTGAGCTTATTTCTGAAACTGCTGGATTTTGAGCTGGACTTCTTTGCTTTTTCCTTTGATTTTTCCTTCTGAAGATCAGGACAATCAGCAATGAAGTGGCCAGGCTTTTTGCAATTGTAGCAGCTTTCCTTCTGGACATCCCTCTTTGAACCAGAACCAGATCCTCTGAAGTTACTGCTTCTGTTAGAGAATTTTTTCTTTCTATTCATCAGATACTGAAGTCTTTTAGAAATCATTGCAAGCTCATCAGCATCTGAATCTTCATCAGAATTTCCCTCAGGAAACTCTTCTTCAGATTCAATAGCTTTCAAAGCTTTAGCAGGTTTTCTTTTAGACTTCAGAGCCAATGTTTTTGGTTCTCTAACAGGCTCATCCTCATTGAGTCCCAGTTCATGCACCTTGAGAGAGCTTATCAGATCCTCAATACTTAAAGTATTCAGATCCTTAGCTTCCTCAATGGCAGTCACTTTAGGTCTCCATTTGGATGGCAGACTTCTAAGGATTTTATTCACATGATCAGCTGTGGTATAACTCTTCTTCAGAATCTGAAGTCCAGAAACCAGAGTCTGAAATCTTGAGAACATAGTCTCAATATTTTCATCCTCTTTCATTCTGAACAGTTCATATTGCTGAACAAGAATATTTGCCTTAGCTTCTCTAACTTTCTGATTACCTTCATAGTTAGAGCAGAGGGATGTGAATATTGCCTTTGCAGTGGACTTGTCACTCAGCTTCTGATACTCAGTGTGAGGCAAGGAGTCCATAATGATACCTCTGACATGATGATGCTTCCTATAGATCTTTCTTTCTGCATCACTCAGAGTTCTTCTGTTAACAGCAACACCTTCTTCATCTACAGGAATGGTGATTCCATCTTCTATGATGTCCCATAGTGAATCATCAACCCCAATGATGTGACTATACATTTTACTCTTCCACCAAGAGAATTTTTCTGGGTCACCAGTAAACATGGGAGGTTTATTGTGTGACCTAGACTTCTTTTCTTCAGTACTATAGTCATATTGGACATTTCTTTGATTTCTGGGAGATGGTGGATTTCTGGGAGAGGGTGGAGGTGAATCACTAGTTGAGGCCATGTTTTTCTCAGGATCCTACTGACACACTGTTAAGTGTTAATATCAGAACCGGAGCTCTGATACCAACTGAAGGTGAGAAAAACACGCACACAAGAAGGGGGGGGGGTTGAATTGTGTGACTCAAAAACTTGTTATCTTTTCTTTTCAAAACTTAAGGTTCAGTTCAGAAGCTGATATGATCAGTTCTGAACAATTATCAAGAGTTATGCAGCGGTTATAAAGTTGAAAAGAGAAGGGTAAAGAGAAACACACAGAAATTATACAGGTTCCTTCTCAATGTGAGAAGTAGTCCTGTCCCCTTGTATCCAACAAGAGAGTTCACTATAATCTGAAGATTACACAATGCTCAACCACACAGGAAGAGACTTCCAGTTGCTCAATCACCAAGAAAGAGGCTTCTATGCTCAACCACCAAGGAAGAGGCTTCCAATGCTCAAGTCACTAAGACAAGAGACTTCCCAATGCTCAAGTCACTAAGACAAGAGACTTCTGACTCAGACCACAAAGGAATGAGGTTACAATTGCTTAGTATACAGACTAAGACTTTAGGGACCAAACTGGTTTACAAGTAAAGGAGTTTGGGATGAACACTTGATCAAATATCAGAGGTGTTCTCTTAATACAACACAGGTTAAGACTCTTAACCTTCAGAAATTCTAAGTTACAAAGACTGAAGAATTTCTAAGAGATTTGAACTTTGACAGTTTTTACACAGAAAACAGAGCAAGGTTTCAGCAATACGTTTCAAAGAGTCTTCAACTTTTTCTTCTTCAAATCTTCCTCCTTTTATAGATGAAAATAGAGCTGTTGAAGATTTGCTTGAATTAAGGAATTTAGCCGTTGCAATTGGACTAGGTTGCTGCAAATGTGTGCTGCACTTTATCTGTCAGAACAGGGCAGGTGCCATTTTTGAATTGGCCCACCTTAAAAACTGGAGAATGTTTGGGTCAGGGAGACAACTGTTCCATTGAGTTGTTCTGACACCTCCAGGCATTAAATGCGCACAGTACTGGTTGCTTTTCCATGCCACATCAGCTTCAGAAGCTTCTCAGTGAACAGTGATCAGAAGCTGCTTCAGTTGTACGGATCAGAAGCTGGCTTCAGGAGTTGACTGTTGCGTTGACTTCATCAGAGGCACTCAGTCTTCAGAAGCTGCACTTCAGGAGCACTTCTTCAGGACCTCTTCAGAAGCTCTTACTTCAGAAGCACTTCTTCGAAGGCATTTCTTCAGGACCAGTTTTCCTTTTAGCTTTGCAACCATGCTTCTTGGCTTTCCTTCTTGCTCTTTAGCTTGTTCTTCATAACCATTATCAATCAATACTTATTAAGCATGTGGTTCTGAAACACTAGAACAAAGCATTAGCAAATAATCAATTTTCTCTTTAATACTTTGTTATCATCAAAACCATAAAGAGAGATATGTTTACACATAAATGTTTCAACAATCTCCCCCTTATTTGTAAGAGACTTGTTAAACACATTTTGTTCCAACAAGGAAGGGGTTGTGAGCGGAAGCCCGCGTTGACGTATGTCCGTGAGGTAGGATGCCAAATCCCGCCTAGAGGAGATTTTCACTTGGAATGTATTGAAGTCATGCGAAGTTCGCAATCGACGACCTTACTTCCATGTGAGATCCGTGAATCTAGGGACCTTTTTAGAAAATCTCATCTTTAGAGCCTACACGTGAGGATGGGGGGAAGTTCCGAACCTTCATATACCATACCATTGCATCCATTTGCATTCATTCATAATGGTTGCATACCGTTTCGTTTTATAGAAGGGGCAATCAATAATCTTTGTTTATTACTGTTTTTATATGTATAATCATAGTTGGGGATAAGAATGACCAGTTTGTTGAAAGGTAGCAATTTTGAAAATTTCAGAGTCTGATGACTTCGCAGAGCAAAGTATCTTCGCACTGCGAACACTTCAGAACCCAAATACTTCGCAGAGCCACGGTTGCATCGCACTGCGAAGTTAACTCTGAGGATCGCAGAGCAAAAGTACTTCGCAGTGCGAAGTAGGCGAATTTTGTCAGCTCAGTTTTCAAAATTGCTAACCCTCCATTACTCCCCCTCAACCACCCATTCCACTCTCTTTCCTTTATCCAACCGTTACCCATTCTTTTTCTTTAACACATAAACAAAAAAAACTCCATTTTCACTAAAACTTTTCAAAAAAAATAATAACCCTAATTTTCTAATTTCCTCTTTTCACAAACCTTCATTAAATTCGTGTCTCTTTTCCTTTTATTCAGAACAAGCAAGATGGCGCCAAAACAAACCGGGAAGCGATCAAGGGGCGAAGCATCCGGGTCAAGACCCCAAGGGGCATACGATGCTTCCCGTTTCCTCAGCCTCCGTAATCAAGAAAGATACGAGGAGCTCCTCCGCAGGACATTCTGGGCTGAAAGACAATTTATTATAAGTGAGCGGGGCACTTATCGGGAGTTGGTGTGGTTGATAGATTCCCGCCATTGGGGAGTTTTAGTGAACCCTCCATTGAACTTGAATTACGATATCATCCGGGAGTTCTATGCGAACGCTATTCCCGCAGATCCTAAAGGAGAATTCACCTACCAAACCATGGTTCGTGGTCGGGTCATTAGATTCGATCGCGAAGCCATCAACACCTATCTCCGTAACCCCCTCCAACTTGATAACGATGAGCTGTGTGCTTTCCATAAGCACCAAAACCGGGGAAATTGGAACCATGACCTCTATGCCCAAACCCTTTTTGAATCCGGGAGAGGTTATGAACTTAATGCATCGGGGCAGCCTACCAAGGCCATCAAAAATAACCTTACCACATATGCCCAGGTCATCTTCCACCTCATCGTTCATAACATAAAACCAAAAAGCCACACCTCTTCCACCACTTTAGATGTCACACCCTTGATCTACTACATCCTCACCCACAAGCAAGTAGATGTGGCTAGGGTGATTTGTCAGGAGCTTAAAATAGTGGTAGAGAGTGGCATAAAACCCCAGGCCAAGAAGATGTGCCCACTCGCTTTCCCGGGCCTGATTATGGGTCTCTGCCGGGAGGCACGTGTAGCAATCCCCCCTCATGTTTCCGAGACTATAAAGAACCCGATCACGGATGATTATATCGCGAGACATTGCACGGGGAGGAGAGCGGCGAGGGCGCAACAGCCACGACCCAGACCCCCACCTGCATCACAGGGTCATCACACATGTACCTTCTCATGGGAGCAGAATGCTTCCAACCATAGATGCATGACCATGATGCACGATTCCATGTATCGGCTCCAGATACAGTTGGGTAGACCAGCAGATCCCGCCATCCAGATACCGACACCAGAGATGTTTGCAGCTTATGGTGCTTGGCCCGGGGATAGGCCCGAGTATTCGGAGGGTGGAGGTAGTGGTACGGCTGCCGGAGGCGCTCTCACTCCTTGTGTGGCTCCCTTTTTGATGTTTTCTTATGTTTTTGCTGTTCATGTTATTTTATTTTTCTCATACACTCTTAAAAACTTCTTGTGTTTATTGCATTATATTCATATTTGTACTCTGCTTTATTCTTATTTATATTGAGTACTCTTCCTTTTATTATCTGGCTTATGAATCATCATTATTAATGCTTGTTTAATTTTAATACGCTTAAATGTCAAAATTTTTATGGATCATTAGTAATTTGAAATTGACAAATCATCATATGGGTTAATCCAAAGCATTCAGCCACAGATGGATGGTGATGATAAATTTGATTAATTTACGCAAAGCTAAAATACATGTTTCTTGTTTTTTCTATGATTAAACTTGAAAGGAGAATATTTATTCAATACAAAGTTATACCATACAATTTACGTTATTAATATGTTCGTTCTATGAACCATTTAGAACCAGCCAAAATGTGAGGAATCCTCAAAATCATCATAACACATATGCAGGAGACCGACATTTTTGTTTAACTCGATCTTTTTATGTTAAATCTGAATGTTTGTTTTAAAATTGTATGAAAGCATTGACATGATCGAGGCATCTTTTGAAATGAGTGAAAACAATTGACCACAAATAGCCCACCCTGTGAGAAGTGAGTATTTGTCAACCCTTTGAGCCTAATGAATCAGAATCATTAACTATGAACTGTCAACTTTCATAAGCTCAATTGCTTAATGAAATTGCCGGAGTTTGTAAATTTTTTTTTTTCAGTTCATAGTTAAATCATTTTGAAATTCTGATATTTTTCTTTCATTTTTTTGAACCCTTAACCATCATGATTATTGTCCCTCGCCAGAAGAAAAGGGAAACATTCGATTATGGTATCATCTTTGATTAAGTTGAAAAAAAAGGGGGAGGTTGTGAAAGTCAAGAAATAGTAAATTTTGTAATCGATCTTGACAACCAAGAAAAAGGAAAAGAAGAAAGAAAGAAAAGCAAACCAAGAAGAAGAGAAAAGAAAAAGAAAGAATCAATAAATCAAAGAATTGTCAAGATCAAAGAGAAATAATTGTAAATCACCAAGAGTTGTGGTTGAACAAAGAGGAAGTATGTGATTTAGAAAGAATGTTCCCCTGGCTTGACCTTTTGAATTCAATTTACCCACTGTAGTACCCCAATTTTGTCCTAAGCCTTTTCAAAACAATTTACAAAAATCAAAAAAAGAGGAGAAAAGTCAAAGTCAACAAAAGTCAACCAAAAAAGTCAACATTTCAAAAATGGTGACTTCGCAGTGCGAAGTCTGCGAATTTTTTGCAGATTTTTGGTTTCTTTGATTTTAATTCCAGTTTTTGTTACATTTGATTTTTATTATTGTTTTATCATCATTCATGGCCTTTTTGGCTCAGCAAAGCCAGAGTTGAAGGACTTGCCATTAATGCCAAGGAAAGAAGCTTTTTCTTCCAACCTAGCATGTGGCAAGCAAGTGGGCTTGCCCTTGGGCAGCTCTTGTCCCTCCCAAGTGACCTGCTACTGACCCTAGGGTTGCCAGCCACCAGCTTGTGGACTTTCTTCCTGCTTGCTCCCCCCAAAACCAGTCAAACCCAGCTGGTTTTCACTTGTAAAAAACCATGATTGCTGCCCTGTTTTTCAGCAGCTTTTCATCCCTCTCACACCAGCCCACATGTTACCTTTTGCTTCCCCCAACCTCTGCACATCACAGTGCACGTTTTTATTGCCCAACCATTGAGATTGCAAGGATCAATCCCCAAGCATAGCCAATTGCAATCCAGCCCTTTTTCATCATCATTTCTATCCAAAAACCTTTGATTTTGTGGCTGAAATCAGGCTGAGTCTTGACCCTTGGCACAAGGCAAGGTTACCTCTATCCATTAGCATTAAATGCAAAGAGATTTAGCCTGATCCTAGCCCACAAATCAGCTGGATTTTGGGGATTTCTAATGATGAAATTGATTTGGTTTTGGCCTATAAATAGAGATGCAAGGCAAGAGGAAACTGATAAGTGCCTAAAAGTTGTTATCTTTTGATACATTTTAGGGCACTTATGATTACTTGTTTTACAAGTTACCTTAGGATTAGAGCATATTTGTGTTAAAAATGCAATATTTGTGATCCTAAGCCTTACCCATGTTATTATGCAGGAAATACATGCTTGGACCTGATTGATGCAAAGAAATGAAGTTTTTCTTGATGCCATCGCTACAAGCGCAGAAGCCATCGCTAGTAGCGAGGATAGGCAGGGATTTCCATAAAGCCATCGCTTGAAGCGCAGAAGCCATCGCTAGAAGCGAGCTTAGGCAGGGATTTACAAGAGTTCATCGCTTGAAGCGATGAACTGGACGCTAGAAGCGAGCCTAGGCAGGGAATTTCAAAGATCCATCGCTTGTAGCGACAGACCTTGTCGCTACAGCGACCAGAGGGCGGTTTAATGCTGATGGATGACGTGGAGCTCTTTAATTGGCCAGTTGACTTCCTCGCTACAAGCGACAGGCTGGTCGCTTGTAGCGAGCGTGCAAATTCTCAGCATATAAATATATTTTGAAGCTCATTTTTTCACATAGATAGTTTTTTATCAGATTTTATACTTTCCAGAGCGCAAAATATTTGTTTTCTAAGAGAGAGAATAGGCATAGAAGGAGGTAAACTTCAAATAGCAAAAGGATTTGGATTGAAGAATACATTAAGAAGCTTTGAGAAATCAAGCCTTAACATATCTTCATCTTCCTTTCTTGTTTTGCAATAGTTATCATGACAATGATCAACTAATCTCCTTTGTTGGGATTAATAGGTAATCAATCATTCCATGTTGTAAACTTTTGATTTATTAAATATATCATTCTAGAATTTTTATATACCATTGAATTTCTTCTTGTTTTTCACTCTTATATTTGATTTAAATGTTGTTGAAAAATACTTTTGAATCTAGGTTTAGAATGATATTCTATCAAGATAAGAAATTCTAGAAATGGGATTTGGTTTTGATAATTACATTAAAGTATTGGATCATAAAGCTTTCGAATCGTTTAATAGATTGAGAAATCATCGATTAAACGATACGATCGATCTCACGACGTCATTTGGGAAATCAATGACGTTGTTGAGCAATACGTGATAATGTCATATATAAGAAAAAGCTAGAATCCGTATTTACAATCAATCGAATGCAAACGATGTTTGATTGATGAACGGTAATCCTAACACCTTCTATGTCCTATTACTCTACTATTTATTTATTAAGTTTTTAAATGTTGAGTAGTGTAGTAAAGAAAAAGGTTAAACCCTAACTTAAGACGATAATCGACGTTGAACGGTTTATGATATCACGTTAATCCCTGTGGAACGATATAAAACTTTTACTTGCTTCTGTGCATCTAACAAAATGGCGCCGTTGCCGGGGATTAAAGTTATGATATTATAATCATTGCAACTTTAATTATGGTTGTAAGCAATTTTGCACAAAATTCTTTTATGTATATAACTATTATTCCTTATCCATCTTGTTTGCTAATTCTTTTTGGTCAGATTGTTGAAATCGTATATGCGAGGTCAAGTATCGGAGGACCAACTTCTTTTTGATTCTGAGATAGAGAGAACAGCTCGTAGAAACAATAGCAAGAATCGGAAAAAGAAGCAGCAAGCAAAGAAAAGGCAACAAGAGGAAGCTTTTGTTTCAAGTCCTTTATCTAGTCCAAGTCCAAGCCAAGAGATTCCAATGGCTGCATCAGGAGATGGTTCATCAGGTTCAGGCGGTCGTGGGATGCCATGTCACAACAGCCCACGCCGTTTAGCACAATTGGGGAAAACGCCACGGACTACCAAGCAAACCGAGATGAAGACGGGGATCTTACAAATACTTTATGCTAATCCCTTCTCAGGATTGGACCATGAAGATCCGTTTCAACATCTCACAAAATTTTACGGATTGCCGGTACCCTTGGTGAGACGGAAAACAACGAGGAGGCTATATTCATGAGGATGTTTCCTCATTCATTGATTGGCAAGGCTAAGGAGTGGTATTTGGACCAGCCTCCAACGGTAATGACGAATTGGAATACGCTTGAGGAGAAATTCCTTGAGAGGTTCTTCCCTCAGAATCGTTTCATGGAGGCGAAGACAACTATTGCTGTGTTCTCACAAGGTTCTAGTGAGACGTTATGTGAAGCATGGGAGCGTTTCAAGTCAATGCTCAGAAGATGTCCTAATCATGGATTTGATGATTTAACACAAATTCATCTATTCCGGAACGGGATGCAACAACAATCCAAGCTATTGCTTGGCCAAGAGTGCCGAGGATGTTGTTGCTATTATTGAGAGAATGGCATTGAATGATCACCAGGCTCACCATAACCGAAGCCAAGGCCAAAGGAAGGCGGGAATCCTAGATTTGGGGACAAATGATGCAATCCTAGCGCAAAACAAATTGCTCGCGCAAAACAAATTGCTCACGCAACAAGTGGAAGAGTTGACAAAAAAGATGGCCAACCTTCCTCAACAAATGAAGGATATCCAGAACGAACAAAGAAGACAACACCAAGTCGCATCATGCGAGCTTTGTTCGGGAGACCACCCAACCGGATTTTGTCCGCCACCTACAGAAGAGGTAAGCTATGTTGGAAATCAACCAAGGCCTCAACAGTTTCAAAACCAATACCAAAGCCATACAAACAACTTCCCAAGAGGGAATAATCCAAACTATGGCCAAGGTTGGAGGCAAGAAGCTGGGCAACATAACCGACAACCTTACCAAAACTTTAATCAATATCAACCTCCACAACAAAACCGCAACCAAACCACCGACGAAACCCTCAATCAATTCATGCAGATGTCAATGGCTAACCAAAAGAACACTGATGCATCCATCAAAAATCTGGAAACGCAAGTGGGCCAGTTGGCACAACAATTATCTCAAGCTACTCAGCAAGGCGGAACCTTTACCGCCAACACACAAACCAACCCAAAGGATCATGCATCATCATCAAAATGACAATTAAGTCATTTTGATGAGGAAGTCCTTGCATCAAGAGACAATGAAAATTGCAAGGCAATTGCTACTCGGAGCGGGAAGGTCATTGGTAGAGGTATATGGGACAACCTTGAAGTTGAGAGAAGAATTGTTGAGAATGAGGAGAAGGATGATGATGAAGGACATGAGGAGGAAACATGAGGTGTAAATAGAGAGGAAGAAGTTGAAAAAAATAATAAGGATGTAGTTGAAAATGAGAACATAGTGTGGAAGAAGGATGTGGTGAAGGAGAAGGGCAAGAATCATGAAGTAGTGAAGAATGCGCCAACACCACATCTACCGTACCCAACTACACCAGCCAAAAAAGAGAAAGAAAGGCAGTTTGCTAGGTTCCTTGACATATTCAAGCGTTTACAAATCAACATACCGTTCTCGGAAGCCCTAGAGCAAATGCCGACTTATGCCAAGTTCATGAAAGAGATTCTCTCCAAGAAGAGGAGGTTTAATGAAGAAGAAACAATTCAGCTAGACGCTAATTGTAGTGCAATCATCCAGAGAACATTGCCAAGGAAGGAAAGAGATCCGGGCAAAGTTACACTGCCGGTGTCCATTGGCAATGTTAATGTCGGCAAGGCACTTATTGATTTAGGTTCAAGTATCAACCTAATCCCATTATCCGTTGTCAAAAGGATTGGTGATATAGTTGTGAAAAGAACTAACTTAACCTTGCAATTGGCCGACAAATCCTACACTCGTCCATTGGGAATTGCTGAAGACGTGTTGGTGAAAGTCGACAAGTTCTTGTTCCCCATCGACTTTGTAGTGATGGACATACCGGAAGATGATGATGTGCCACTACTTCTTGGGAGAACTTTCATGCAAACGGCACGGATGATGATTGATCTTGACGGAGGCTTAATGAAAGTCCGTGTGGA
Source organism: Medicago ruthenica (assembly GCA_018208015.1). Classification (NCBI taxonomy): domain Eukaryota; kingdom Viridiplantae; phylum Streptophyta; class Magnoliopsida; order Fabales; family Fabaceae; genus Medicago; species Medicago ruthenica. The sequence continues at coordinate 129,413 of WNNG01000602.1, read as the reverse complement.
CGATGAAGAAGTCAATTTCAACATCAACGAAGCGATGAAGTATCCTAGTGATAAAGGTGCTTGCTTCAAGATGGATGCAACGGAAGAATTGATAGTTGATACGAGAAACCAATTGCATCACTTGACACATCTTGAAAGAGTATTGACAAACGCACTAAGTATCATAGGAGAAGAAGATGAGAAGGAGCTTGAAGAGTGTTTGAAGGAGCTCGATTCGTTGAAGGAAATTCCTCCTCACAAAGCCAAAATCGAGGAATTGACGAATGAAGCTAAAGTTGAAGAAGTGAAGCCGGAGATGAAGATCTTGCCCTCACATTTGAAGTATGTGTTTCTTGATCAAGAGGGTACCAAACCGGTAATCATTAGTAGCTCCTTGTCAAACCATGAAGAAACAAAATTGGTAGAAGTTTTGAAGTTCAACAAGGAAGCAATAGGTTGGACACTATCCGACTTGAAAGGGATAAGTCCATCCTATTGCATGCATAAGATCATGATGGAAGAGGATTATAAGCCGGTAGCACAACCTCAAAGACGGCTAAACCCAAACATGAAGGAAGTAGTCCGGAAGGAAGTAGTTAAGCTACTTGAAGCCGGCATGATATATCCGATCTCGGATAGCACTTGGGTTAGTCCGGTTCAAGTTGTCCCTAAGAAGGGAGGTATGACGGTTATCACGAACGAGAAGAACGAGCTCATACCGACAAGAACCGTAACCGGTTGGAGGATGTGTATTGACTACCGGAGGCTTAACAAAGCAATTAGAAAGGATCATTTTCCTCTACCATTTATGGATCAAATGCTAGAGAGGCTGTCAGGACAAGCTTTTTATTGTTTCCTTGACAGATATTCGGGTTACAATCAGATATCGGTGAATCCAGACGATCACGAGAAGACTGCATTCACATGTCCTTTTGGGGTATTTGCATATCGACGCATGCCGTTCGGATTATGTAACGCTCCAGCAACATTTCAACGATGCATGCAAGCCATCTTTGCAGACTTGATAGAGAAAAGCATTGAAGTGTTTATGGACGACTTCTCAGTTTTCGGGTCATCATATGATTTGTGCTTGAAGAATCTGGACACGGTACTGAAACGGTGCAAGGAAACCAACTTGGTGCTCAATTGGGAGAAGTGTCACTTCATGGTAACCGAGGGTATAGTCCTTGGTCACAAGATCTCCTCCAAGGGTATTGAAGTTGATAAACCTAAGATCGACGTGATAGGAAAGCTTCCACCACCAGTCAACGTCAAAGGAATCCGAAGTTTCCTAGGCCATGCCGGGTTCTATCGGAGATTCATCAAAGACTTCTCAAAAATTGCAAAGCCATTGAGCAATTTGCTCAACAAAGATAAGTCTTTTGATTTTGATATTGATTGTTTACATGCTTTTAATAGTTTAAAGGATAGCTTAACATCCGCACCCATAATCACCGCACCAAACTGGACATATGATTTTGATTTATGTGCGATGCAAGTGATTATGCGGTAGGCGCGGTGTTAGGTCAACGCAAAAACAAAATTTTTCATGCTATACACTATGCAAGTAAAGTTTTAAATGACGCACAAGTCAATTATGCTACCACTGAAAAAGAATTACTTGCCATAGTGTTCGCATTAGAAAAATTTCGTTCGTATCTCATTGGTTCAAAAATTGTTATCTGGACTGACCATGCAGCTATCAAGTACTTAATTACCAAACCCGACTCAAAGCCGAGACTCATCCGTTGGATGTTGTTACTCCAAGAGTTTGATTTGGAGATTAAGGACAAGAAGGGGACTGAGAACCTTGTAGCTGATCATCTGTCAAGATTGGTGAACGATGAGATAACGAGGAATGAGAGGGACATCCTTGAAGAGTTCCCGGATGAGAAGTTGCTTATGGTGCAAGAAAGACCATGGTTCGCTGACATGGCCAACTACAAAGCAACGGGTTTCATACCGGAGGATTACACATGGCAAATGAAGAAGAGGTTGTTGAGAGACGCAACTCAATTCATTTGGGATGACCCGTACCTCTTCAAGATTGGAGCAGACCACTTGTTAAGAAGATGTGTTGCAAGAGAAGAAGCCAAGGACATCATGTGGCATTGTCACAACTCGCCATATGGTGGTCATTATAGTGGAGAAAGAACTGGAGCAAAAGTTCTTCAAGCAGGCTTTTATTGGCCCACTTTGTTCAAACACGCATACGAACATGTGAAGGAATGCGAGAGTTGCCAGAAAACCAGAGGGATTTCAAAAAGGAATGAAATGCCTCTGCAAAGTATCCTTGAAGTCGAAGTCTTCGACTGTTGGGGTATTGACTTTGTAGGGCCATTTCCATCCTCCATGAACAACGAGTACATTCTGGTGGCTGTTGACTATGTGTCAAAGTGGGTAGAAGCAATAGCATCCCAGAAAGCCGATAGCAAGACGGTGGTCAAGTTTCTGAAAAGGAACATCTTTTCCCGATTTGGAACTCCAAGAGTGCTAATAAGTGATGGAGGTTCTCACTTCTGCAATCAACAGTTAGCAAAAGCACTTGAGCACTATGGAGTAAAGCACAAGGTTGTTTCACCATACCATCCACAGACCAACGGTCAAGTCGAGGTATCCAACCGTGAAATCAAACGGATACTTGAGAAGACCGTGTCATCATCAAGGAAGGATTGGGCGATGAAACTGGACGAAGCATTGTGGGCCTATAGGACCGCATACAAAGCTCCTACGGGTTTCACACCATTCCAGTTGGTGTATGGGAAAGCATGCCACTTGCCGGTCGAGTTGGAGCACAAAGCGTTTTGGGCGCTCAAGTTTTTGAACTTTGATCAAGAGCAAGCGGGGGAGAAGAGAAAGCTTCAGATGAATGAGCTAGAAGAAATGCGTGACCAAACCTATCAGTCAAGCAAGCTTTATAAGGAAAAGGTCAAACGGTATCATGACAAGAAGATCATGAAGAGGGAATTCAGGCCTGGTCAAATGGTGTTGCTGTTCAATGCAAGGCTAAGACTATTTCCGGGTAAATTGAAGTCCAAATGGTCCGGTCCGTTCATGATCAAGGAGGTCAAACCTTATGGAGCTGTGGAATTAGAGGATCCTATCACTAAGTCAACATGGACAGTGAATGGACAGAGGCTGAAGCCATATTTTGGAGGTGAAGTTGTTCGGCACACGACGACGATTTCACTCATCAATTCTTAAGCATAAGCGAATCAGGCGTCGATCTAATGACGTTAAACAAGAGCTTGTTGGGAGGCACCCCAATTTTGTAAGTATGTTGCATTTTTAGTGTTATTTTAGTTCTGTACAGTTATTTATGCATGTAGGGATAGTGGCAAGAACTCAAAATTTTATTTTTCTGTTTCCTGTCATGGTCGCTACAGCGACAGATTCATCGCTGTAGCGATGAACTTTGCACTACGTCGCTGTAGCGACGTACTTGTCGCTTGTAGTGAGAGTTTCCAAGCTTTGCGCTGTAGCGCCACACCTACGCTTGTAGCGATGGGCTTATAGCCTGTCGTTGTAGCGACAGGTCGTGCGCTTGTAGCGACCGTATCAGAAACAGCCTTTTATAGTTCCCATGCCACTTTGTCTCTTCAGCTACCTCCCAACCACCCCATTTAATGTTTTAGCCGTTGTTATTCTTATTTTTCGCACACTTTTACATCTGTAACATATTCCATTCCAGTTTATCCTTTTCTGCATTTTTCACTTTGAACTTCTGCACATTTCTGAAAAATTTTGCATCTCACTTCTGCAATCTACACTTAACAACCTCCAGGTATGTTTTTCGTCATTATCTGTTGCTGATTATTTGCTTTTTACATGATTTTTGGTGCTTGCATGCTGATTTGGAATTTAGGGTTTAGGGTTTTTAAATTTTTATACTTAGGATATGCCCTGTTATTAAACCCATGTTTATCTGTAGATTAAGCTATAGTAAATGAACTAGAATCACTTACCAAACTTGCCTTTCATCATCTGATTTATTCAAATCATATTTTGAAAAAAAATTTGTAAAAATTTCAAAATAAATTTAGGGTTTTGATGAAGAGGAAGTTTTAGTGATTTTTACTCATTTATATTAGCTTAAGGGTTAATTTCGCATGCTACAAGTAGGTTAGAATCAAGAAAATCATGATTTTTGAAAATGGGTGTTCCTCGCTAGACAGCGCTTGTAGCGCAGGAAACCAGCAATTTCTGGGTTCACTCGCTACAAGCGACCAAGCTGTCGCTGTAGCGACGAAACCCAGAATTTGTTTTATTTTTCTTTTGATTTGAACCTGACTTGTATCCTACCTAATTTTTGTCTGTTTTAATCCTTGTGTAGAAATGGCACCCAAATCTTCATCCAAAAGACAAAGGAACGTTGAGAGTTCATCATCTCGTCCTAGAGCCAACCCTCAACCGCATGACGCTAGCCGTTTCTTGAGCTTAAGGAATCAAGAGCGGTATGAGGAGCTGAAAACAAGGAGAATCTGGTCTGAGAAGCAATTCCAAATTTCAGAAGAGGGAGAATACGGAGGGATAGCACACATGCTCAATGAAAGGAAATGGGGAATACTGTGCACTCCGCCGAGGAAGATAAACTACGATATCGTGCGGGAATTCTATGCAAATGCGATCCCAGCAGACCCTTCGGACGAATTCACATGGACGACATATGTGCGAGGGCGCACCATTGCCTTTGATCGTATGTCCATAAATGCGTACTTGGGTAAGCCGTTGGAGCTTTGTGAAGAGGATAATCCACTAGCACCAACCATGCTTTGTGATTTTCACGAACACCAAAGGAGCGGGACTTGGGATCACGAGCTGATAGCACGAGAAATCTTCCAGGAGGGGAAGCATTATGATGTGAGTAAGGCTTCGGGTAAGCCTTTCAGAGCCTTTAGAGAGGATATGACCACACCTGCACAGGTAGTCCTTACCCTAATTCTATATAATATCCGGCCTAAATCACACACCTCATCTACCACACTCGACGTTACACCCCTTCTCCACTATATCCTTAGCAACCGTCAGGTTGACGTTGCAAGGCTTATAGCCAATGAGATGAGGGTTGTGGCGGAGAGCGGCATCCTACCCCCAGGCAAACCCAAATGCCCACTGACCTTCCCTGGTTTGATTATGGGACTATGTAGAAGGGCTAGGGTACACATGCCCAACCAGGTAGATGAAGAGATCAAGAATCCTATTGATGACAGGTACATCAATAGGTATTGCTTCACCCCAACACCTCCTGCCCCACCTTCTTCCTCAGCTGGACCTTCCACATCAGCCGGTCCTTCTAGTGTACCACCACCACATCACCCTAGCCACCCTCAGGGCCCGACCTTTCCACCATTAGATTTTTCTAGTTGGGACCCATCTATGGTTAGCTCTTTTCTCATGGCGCAGAATGCGTCTAATCACCGAGCTCTCACGACTATTCAGAGTCACCTGCACGACAGTGGCCAAAGCACATGGACGCCAGCCTTCTTCTCTGAGCATATAGCTTGGCCTGGGGACAGGCCTTTCTTTCCTGGAGGGGCAGCTGCTGCAGATGTTGGTGATGAGGATGCCGGTGATGATGGTGATGACGATGCTGATGTTGATGACGATCATGGTGATGATTCATCGGAGGCTACAAATAGCATTGACCGTATGGCAGCAGACCTGATGGATTCTGAAGATTATGATTCAAACTGAGCTGCAGATTTTGTTCTATCATTCCTTTCATTTTATTTATTAAGCTTTGTACTTTTATAACATTTTTATGTTTTGTACTTTGTTTTGATTATGTTTTTTGTACCATGGATGATGTTACATTATGCTATTATGTTATTTATTTTGGTTATTACATGTTTAGTATATAGTATGCTTTATTTATGCGTTGTTATTTAGTTTTGGTTAAAATTTTTTGAAATTATCCCAACAATGTTGAAAGAAAGATGAAAGATTCAAAAGCCAGTGCTTGAGCTTAGAATCATTTGAGTGATGATGATAGAATGAGTGTTAAAGCGCGCAGCGAAGGTACTCGTTTTCTTGTTTTTCTAGGTATATTCTTGAATGTGAATAAGTTCTTTACACACAAGTTAATTTATTCAGTTTTAAGCAAGCATTTGTTTAGTTTTGAACCAATATAGAACTAGCCAAAATGTGAGGTATCCTCAACCTTTGTATATATATGCAGGAGACCAACATTTCATGTTTAACTCAGTTATTTTATGTTAAATCTGTTGTTGTTTTAATTTGTATAAAAGCATTGAAGTGATCAAGGCAATTTTTTGAAAATTGAGTGAAATACTTGACCAAATAAACCTACCCTGTGAGAAGTGTGAGTATCTGTTAACCCCTCTGAGCCTATTGAATCAGAATTGTTAACTGTGAACTGTCAATTTTAATAAGCTCAATTGCTTATTTAAATTGCTGGAGTTTGTAAAAAAATTCAGTTCATAGTTAACTCTTTATTGAATTCTGATAGTTGTTTTCTTGTGAACTCTTATCCATCGTTTTTATTGACCTTTGCCATAATGATAAAGGAACATTCGATTAGGGTGTCATTGAAATAAGTTGGGGAGAAAGGGAGGTTATGTTTATGTCAATGTAATGGTGAATGTGATATTTGATCTTGACAACAAGAAAAAGAAAAGAAAAGAAAAAAGAAAGAAAAGCAAACCAAGAAAAAGAAAAGAGAAAAAATGAAAAGGTTTGCAATAATTCAAAGAAAAAGTTGTCAAGATCAATCAAGAAAAGAAAAGTATGAAGTTCACCAAGTGTTGTATTGGAAAAAGAAGGAAGTTTGTAATTAGATTGAATGTTCCTCTTGCTTGGCCATTTGAATTCAAATATCCCACATATGACAATTCTTTTGTAACCTAGCCCAATTACAACCCTTAAAGACCTTTTGATCAATGCCTTTTATGCTTTTGGAAATGATAATTAGATGGACACATAATTTAATTGGAATGTTATCATATTTGTTGGATGAGTGTTCATACCCTCACAAGAGATTTCAATTTGTTCATATACTTTATATAGAAGTGTGTTAGGTTTGGTTCAAATTTAAACATGTTGCTTGTTTAGGATTGTGTGATTTGATTCTTTGTGTTTAGAACTAGTTCACATTTATGGTATGTATCTTGTTTAATGAGAAACTGAACTTTAGCTTGCGCAATCACATTTGAATCACTCATTTGATATTTATTTCTTCACACTTTTGAATCCTTTGCTAATTGCTCAATTCTTTGGTTAAAAGCTATGAAAATTTCCTTTTGATTCTTTGGTTTGAGGACAAACCAAAATGTAAGTTGGGGAGAGTTTGATAAGTGCCTAAAAGTTGTTATCTTTTGATACATTTTAGGGCACTTATGATTACTTGTTTTACAAGTTACCTTAGGATTAGAGCATATTTGTGTTAAAAATGCAATATTTGTGATCCTAAGCCTTACCCATGTTATTATGCAGGAAATACATGCTTGGACCTGATTGATGCAAAGAAATGAAGTTTTTCTTGATGCCATCGCTACAAGCGCAGAAGCCATCGCTAGTAGCGAGGATAGGCAGGGATTTCCATGAAGCCATCGCTTGAAGCGCAGAAGCCATCGCTAGAAGCGAGCTTAGGCAGGGATTTACAAGAGTTCATCGCTTGAAGCGATGAACTGGACGCTAGAAGCGAGCCTAGGCAGGGAATTTCAAAGATCCATCGCTTGTAGCGACAGACCTTGTCGCTACAGCGACCAGAGGGCGGTTTAATGCTGATGGATGACGTGGAGCTCTTTAATTGGCCAGTTGACTTCCTCGCTACAAGGGACAGGCTGGTCGCTTGTAGCGAGCGTGCAAATTCTCAGCATATAAATATATTTTGAAGCTCATTTTTTTACATAGATAGTTTTTTATCAGATTTTATACTTTCCAGAGCTCAAAATATTTGTTTTCTAAGAGAGAGAATAGGCATAGAAGGAGGTAAACTTCAAATAGCAAAAGGATTTGGATTGAAGAATACATTAAGAAGCTTTGAGAAATCAAGCCTTAACATATCTTCATCTTCCTTTCTTGTTTTGCAATAGTTATCATGACAATGATCAACTAATCTCCTTTGTTGGGATTAATAGGTAATCAATCATTCCATGTTGTAAACTTTTGATTTATTAAATATATCATTCTAGCATTTTTATATACCATTGAATTTCTTCTTGTTTTTCACTCTTATATTTGATTTAAATGTTGTTGAAAAATACTTTTGAATCTAGGTTTAGAATGATATTCTATCAAGATAAGAAATTCTAGAAATGGGATTTGGTTTTGATAATTACATTAAAGTATTGGATCATAAAGCTTTCGAATCGTTTAATAGATTGAGAAATCATCGATTAAACGATACGATCGATCTCACGACGTCATTTGGGAAATCAATGACGTTGTTGAGCAATACGTGATAATGTCATATATAAGAAAAAGCTAGAATCCGTATTTACAATCAATCGAATGCAAACGATGTTTGATTGATGAACGGTAATCCTAACACCTTATATGTCCTATTACTCTACTATTTATTTATTAAGTTTTTAAATGTTGAGTAGTGTAGTAAAGAAAAAGGTTAAACCCTAACTTAAGACGATAATCGACGTTGAACGGTTTATGATATCACGTTAATCCCTGTGGAACGATATAAAACTTTTACTTGCTTCTGTGCATCTAACAGAAACACAACATTATTCTAACTTAGAAACACTACTCATAAACGCAGCATTATTCTAACTTAGAAACACTACTCATAAACACAGCATTATTCTAACTTAGAAACACTACTCATAAACACAGCATTATTCTAACTTAGAAACACTACTCATAAACACAGCATTATTCTAACTTAGAAACACTACTCATAAACACTTGATAGACTTACAAACAACCAGAGAAAAAACCAATACACTAGCAAAATCAATTCCAACACAAAGCTTTGCACAAGTTCATTGCTCCAAATCAACAACATTCAAAACCTTGCAACAACCTTCAACCAATCCAAGTTCATTGCAGCAGGAGCTTTGCTAAGGATCTCTGTAAGTATTCTAAGTGCTGATCTTGCATTTATAATTGTGTTTGCATCCTAATTTTGGTCCAAAACCTTTTGCTCTAAAAAACCCCTTTTGAATTTCAAAAGAAATCCCAAGGTTTGCAAAACACTCAAACTGGTTTGTCCACCCCTTTTCATTGCAAAACTCAAAGCTTTTCACTCCCCTAAAAGGTCCTGAGTGTGTTCAGAAGTTGTTTCTGAACAACAGTTCAAAAACAGCTTCTGAACTCAAAAATTCGCATTGTTCGCAGTGCGAAGTCATGGTCGCAGTGCGACCATGACAGAACTCAGAATCTGAGTTTAGGCTCCCAAATGGCCAATTTTTGAGGTTCTAGCCCAAGAGCTCAGAACCTAGGAGGTTAAAAACTCATTTTATTCAAACCTTGTCAAGGATTTAGCATAATTTTGAAGGATTCGCAAGTTCGAGCAACACTTTGTGAATAACTTGCAAAACAAGTTATGTTCACAAACTTTCAAAACAACTTGAACAAACAAGCTATGTTCATCACTTTCAAATCCAAACTTGAACAAAAACATTGTTCATGATTTTCAAAAACCAAACGTGAACATAAGCCGAATTTGTTCGCTTTTCAAAACCGTTCGCAAAATGAGCCGAACTTTGTGCGTTTTTTCACAAAATTGTTAAAACCTCTTCATTTTTGGGTTTCAAACCAAATGTTTTGATAAACTTTGGGATTTCTAAGAAATTCAACCAAAAACTTGAATGAAAAAGGGATGGTTTGACGTATGTCTCTCCATTGCCCCGATTGTACGAATGCGTGACGTATGTCTCGTCGTTCGGACAATCGTCATTCCATTTTCAACGTATCCGACCATACCAAACCAATTCTTGTCCCCTTGTGGTCAATCCGAACCTTTTGGTCCCCCGTGGCCACTAGATTCAATCCCTCGACTCGTTTGAGTCCCTTCGGTCAATGTTCGACTCCATTGAGTCCATTGTACCCGTTCTTGATCCCGTTGGATCAATCGAACCCCCCCTCGACTCGTTTGAGTCACTCCGGTCAATGATCGACTCGTTTGAGTCCATTGCACCCCTTTTGGTCCCATAGCGACCAATTCGAACCCTTTTACCCAACGGACATGCCTTTTAACATTCTAGCGCGATTTTAAACAAACGCTTAATAAGCCTCCCATGCGCGAGCATACAAGCTACGTTTAATCGCAAGAATTCGGTTAAAACATCGTCCATCTAAATATAACCAACATATGTACGTTTTTCTACCAAAGAACTACGTACGCTTTGAATTCTCCGACTACCGGGAGATACGTAGGAGCAAGATCGACATCTTGTCAAGCGCAATAATTAAAAACTTTCTTTTTTCCTTTCGTTTGTTTTTATCTCTTTTTCCCCTTTTTATCGTATTTTCTTTTGACATAGACAAGCATGCGCGCAAAACATTTAAAAAACATTTTAAGCTTTAGCCAAATTGAAGGTTCCCGTTGAGTACAACGGACGTGAGGGGTGCTAATACCTTCCCCTTGCGTAATCGACTCCCGAACCCGACAATGGTTGCGATGACCAATCCTTTTCCTCATCGTCAAGGGTTTTATTATCGTTTCCCTTCATAACAAAAAACTTAAGGGTTTATCAACGTTCCCTTTACACAAAAACTTTGGTGGTGACTTCACAGTCCTTTCGAGCGTCCTTTTGAGACCTCGATGCGCTCTGTCTTTTTTAGACGTGCGCACACCCACATATGACATTTCTTTTGTAACCCGGCCAAATTACAACCCTCAAAGACCCTGTGATCAATGCTTTTATGCTCTTAGAAACGATGATTAGATAGACATATAACTTGATCGGAATGTTGGCAAACCTGCCGGGTGAGTGTTCAATACCCCCCACAATCAATGTTCAATTTATTCGTTTACTTAAATGTGTGTTAGGTTGATTCATTGGTAAACATATTTTTGAATTAAGTTGTACGATATAAATTTTGTGTTTGGTATTGTTTCAAATTTTCAGTGCAATCTGGGATTAGTGGGAGCATCAAAATTGCCTGTGCAAATCTCATGTGAATAATACCAATCCAAACCAAAAGCCCAATATTCATTGGCAAACTAAAAACACACAATACCAACCCAAAAGCCCATTTCATTGACGCACCATAAAGCCCAAATTTTCATTGGCATTCCAAACAAAATTTCCAACAGGAGCCCAATTTGCATTAGCAAACACAACTACATTTTCCTACAAAAAGCCCAATTGTCATTTGCGCTTCCAAGCACGATCACAATGAACCACGCCTTTGGCAGGCCACCACCCCATTAATAATTTTCTTCCCAAGCGAGGTCTTTTACTTTTGTCAAAATTTCCCATTTTATTTTATTCATTCATTTCTTCTTTTTGATGATAGTACTTAAAACAAATTTTTTCAAAAAAAATTATTGGGAATCTTTTATGTTTTTGAACAACATAAGTAACAAACACATTTTCTCTGAACTGTGAGTACTTAAAGCGTGCATCAATATCTATCCATAGAGCAGATAAACCTCGCAGGCCGGGCATGGTCAATTGCTAAAAAGATTTCCCCAACAGGGTCATCAGTGAATCAAAAAGGAATATCCCCAATGAATCGAGAGCCCAAAGGGACGATTCAAGCAAGATTGGCCAACCAAAGCACAAGCATCCCCGGCGGAATCATCAGTTCTTCTCCCCAGCGGATTAGCACGATTTACCCAGCGGATTAGCACGATTTACCCATCGGATTAACAATTCCCCACGAGGTATTTGTTTTTCATCAATTATCACGGCTTTGCCCCGTCAATATTCAGATGTATCCCCTGTAACATCAGCCCCTTTGAAGATTACCGAGTGTTTATAATACAATACCGGTCCACTTTTTATATTACCGGTCTAATCTTGTCTCATCAAGTTTATCGGTCATACAAGTGGAACAGAATTCCCGAGTAAACACCCCAAACATCTCTTTCATCAACCTAGGCTGAATATCGATCATGCTTCCAAAATGATCCTTATATCCCCCAATCCAATAAAGCCCAATTTTTATTGGCATTCCCCAGGGAGTCTCAACCCCAAAAGCCCAACCATGCTTGGCATCTACTCACATCCAATCAATATCCCCAGCATCCAACATGACGTCTGTCATCCCACATATCATTCATTATACATGCATCATATCAAACTCATTCATACATGCATATCCAAATCATTCATACACATGCATCTCATGATCATGTCATGCATTCTCAACCAATATTCTCCGGTGAGTATCACATATTCACCAACATCCATCAATCATCTCTAGCATTCCCCAGTGAACCCATTCCAGAGCTTCCCCAGTAAGTTCTTCTAGAAAAACCCCAACGGTTTTCTTCCCAATTTATCACATCCCCAAGTGACCTGCTCACGGCCATTAGGTGCCCCAGCTGAGTTTTCCCAAACAAAATTCAGATTGAGTCTACCTCATATCATACCATATTGCATAACATATTGCATAAGACAACATGAAGCATATCATGCATCATACAATCATGTTTCCCTTTTCAACAATCTAAGTACTAGCCACGCCTAGAGACGATTACATTATCCCCACAGCGGTATGTTCTTTTTCCCCAGATAAGTCTAAGCACCTATTCAGGCGACGACTTTGTCAGATCTAAGCACCTATTCAGGCGACGATCTTTTTATCTTTTCAGTCTAAGCACCTATTCAGGCGACGACTTGCCAAATCCAACCAAGTTGGCTTGCCCTTGGGCAGCTCTTGTCCCTCCCAGTGGACCTGCTACTGACCTTAAGGCGACGACTTTGTCAGATCGAGATCACCTAATTAGGTGATGATTTTGTCCGATCAGATCACCTGATTAGGTGGCGATCATTTTACCCTGTCCGATCAGATCACCTAATTAGGTGACGATCTTGTCCGATCAGATCACCTGATTAGGTGGCGATCATTTTACCTTGTCCGATCAGATCACCTGATTAGGTGGCGATCATTTTACCTTGTCCGATCAGATCACCTAATTAGGTGGCGATCATTTTACCTTGTCCGATCAGATCACCTGATTAGGTGGCGATCATTTTACCCTGTCCGATCAGATCACCTGATTAGGTGGCGATCATTTTACCCTGTCCGATCAGATCACCTGTTTAGGTGACGATCCTTTATCTTTCCAGATCGAGGCCACCTGTTTAGGTGACGATCCTTTATCTTTCCAGATTGAGGCCACCTGTTTAGGTGACGATCCTTTATCTTTCCAGATCAGGCCACCTGATTAGGGGACGATCCTTTATCTTTCCAGATTGAGGCCACCTGATTAGGTGACGATCCTTTATCTTTCCAGATTGAGGCCACCTGATTAGGTGACGATCCTTTATCTTTCCAGATTGAGGCCACCTGATTAGGTGACGATCCTTTATCTTTCCAGATTGAGGCCACCTGTTTAGGTGACGATCCTTTATCTTTCCAGATCAGGCCACCTGATTAGGTGACGATCCTTTATCTTTCCAGATTGAGGCCACCTGATTAGGTGACGATCCTTTATCTTTCCAGATCGAGGCCACCTGTTTAGGTGACGATCCTTTATCTTTCCAGATTGAGGCCACCTGATTAGGTGACGATCCTTTATCTTTCCAGATCGAGGCCACCTGTTTAGGTGACGATCCTTTATCTTTCCAGATCGAGGCCACCTGATTAGGTGACGATCCTTTATCTTTCCAGATTGAGGCCACCTGATTAGGTGACGATCATTTATCTTTCCAGATCGAGGCCACCTGTTTAGGTGACGATCCTTTATCTTTCCAGATCTAACCACCTGTTTAGGTGACAATCCTTTATCTTTCCAGATCTAACCACCTGTTTAGGTGACGATCATGTCAGATCCAATCACCTGATTAGGTGACAATCTTTTACCTTAGTTTATGCATCAGTAGCCAAACCAGGTGACCCTGCATTTACTTTCTTTCATTATTTTACTACAATCTTTTCGTACCGCGAAGGACAAAATTCGGGTCCTTCTTTTACTTAATTGCTCTTCGCAAAGAGATTATGAGATGCCCTTGGCACTCATTTCCTCTATGCAAAGACACAATTAAGTAGGGGCAGCTGTTGTACCCTAATTTTGTCCCAAGCCTTTTTCAAAAAAAAAAAGAGAAAAGTCAAAGTCAACAAAAAGTCAACAAAAAAGTCAACATTTCAGAAATGAGGACTTCGCAGAGCAAAGTCCCCTTCGCTCTGCGAAGTCTGCGAATTTTTTGCAGATTTTTTAATCTCTTTGATTTATTTCATTTTTGTAATTATTATTATTACATATCATTTTTATTATTGTTTTTATCATCATTCATGGCTATTTGAGCTCAGCAAAGCAAGAATTGGAGCATTTGCCATTAAAGCCAAGGAAAGAAGCTTTTTCTTCCAACCTAGCATGTGCCAAGCAAGTTGACTTGACCTTGGGCAGCTCTTGTCCCTCCCAGTGGACCTGCTGTGCGCACCTCGTTTAAAAAACGCGCAAATCCTCCGAGGACGTCCGCGAACGCTCGGAGGGCCTTGTGAAGTCGCCACCAAAGTTTTTGTGTAAAGGGACCGTTGATAAACCCTTAAGTTTTTTTTTTGAAAAGGGAAACGATAATAAAACCCTTTGACGATGAGGATAAGGATGGTCATCGCAACCATTGTCGGGTTCGGGAGTCGGTTACGCAAGGGGAAGGTATTAGCACCCCTCACGTCCGTCGTACTCAACGGGAACCTTCTATTTGGCTAAAGCTTAAATTGTTTTTAAATGTTTTGCGCGCATGCTTGTCTATATCAAATGAAAATATAAATAAAGGGGGGAAATGGATAAAAACAAACGAAAGGGAAAAAGGTTTTTATTATTGCGCTTGACAAGATGTCGATCTTGCTCCTACGTATCTCCCGGTAGTCGGAGAATTCAAAGCGTACGTAGTTCTTTGGTAGAAAAAACGTACATATGTTGGTTAATTTTAAACGGACGATGTTTTAACCGAATTCTTGCGATTAAACGTAGCTTGTATGCTCGCGCTCGGGAGACTTATTAAGCGTATAGCTTGTATGCTCGCGCTTGGGAGACTTATTAAGCGTTTGTTTACGAATCGCGCTAGAATGTTAAAAGGTACGTCCGGTGGGTTAAAAGGGGTTCGAGTTGGTCGCTATGGGACCAAAATAGGCGCAATGGACTCAATCGAGTCGATCATTGACCGAGGGGACTCCAACGAGTCGGGGATTGTTCGATTGATCCACTGGGATCAAGAACGGGTACAATGGACTCGGATGAGTCGAACATTGACCGAGTGACTCAAACGAGTCGAGGGTTTGAATCTAGTGGCCACGGGGGACCAAAAGGTTCGGATTGACCACAAGGGGCCAAGATTTGGTTTGGTTATGGTTGGATACGTTGAAAAATGGAATGACGATTGTCCGAACGACGAGACATACGTCACGCATTCGTACAATCGGGGCAATGGAGAGACATACGTCACACCATCCCTTTTTCATTCAAGTTTTTGGTAGAATTTCCTAGAAATCCCAAAGTATATCAAAACATTTGGTTTGGAACCCAAAGTGAAGGGATTTTAGCAAATTGTTAGAAAACGCACAAGTTCGGCTCATTTTGCGAATTGTTTTTGAAAAGCGAACGAATTCGGCGTATGTTCATGTTTGAGTTTTAAAAATCATGAACAATGTTTATTGTTCAAGTTTGGATTGAAAATGATGAACATAGCTGGTTTGTTCTAATTGTTTTGAAAGTTTGGGAACATAACTTGTTTTGCAAGTTATCCAAAAAAATGTTACCCGAACTTGCGAATTTTCCACTATTATGCAAAATCCTTGAACTGGTTTGAAAAACATGGGTTTAAAAACTCTTAGGTTCTGAGCTCTTGGGCTAGAACCTCAAAAATTGCCCATTTGGGCACCTAAACTCAGATTCTGAGTTCTGTCATGGTCGCTCTGCGACCATGACTTCGCACTGCGAACAATGCGAATTTTTGAGTTCAGAAGCTGTTTCTGAACTTTTGTTCAGAAACACCTTCTGAACACACTCAGGCACTTTTAGGAGAGTGAAAAACTTTGAGTTTTTGGGATGAAAAAGGCTGGACAAACCAGTTTTGATGTTTTGAAAACCTTGGGATTTCTTTGAAATTCAAAAGGGGTTTTTTAGAACCAAAGGGTTTTGGACCAAAATTAAGATGCAAACACAATTGTAAATGCAAGATCAGTACTTAGAATACTTACAGAGATCCTTAGCAAAGCTCCAGCTGCAGTGGATTTGAATTGGTTGAAGGTTCTTGCAAATGTTTTGAATGTTGGTGATGAGCAATGAACTTTGTGAAGCTTTGTATTGGAATTGGTTTTGCTAGTGCTTTGCTGGTTTTCTGGTTGTTTGTAAGTGTTTCAAGTGTTTATGAGTAGTGTTTTTTTGGTTAGAATAATGCTCTTGAATTGCTGTCTTGAACCCTTACCTTGCATCTCTATTTATAGGCCAAAACCAAATCAATTTCATCATTAGAAATCCCCAAAATCCAGCTGATTTGTGGGCTAGGATCAGGCTAAATCCCTTTGCATTTAATGCTAATGGATAGAGGCAACCTTGCCTTGTGCCAAGGGTCAAGACTCAGCCTAATTTCAGCCACAAATTCAAAGGTTTTTGGATAGAAATGATGATGAAATAGGGCTGGATTGCAATTGGCCAAGCTTGGGGATCAATCCTTGCAATCTCAATGGTTGAACAATAAAAACGTGCACTGTGATGTGCAGAGATTGGGGGATGCAAAAGGCAAAAAGTGGCTGGTGTGAGGGGTGAAAAGCTGTTGCAAAACAGGGTAGGCACTCATGGCTTTTTCAAGTGAAAAATCCAGCTGGTTTGACTGGTTTTGGGGGGAGCAAGCAGGAGGAAAGTCTTCAAGCAGGTGGCTGGCAACCTTGGGGTGGTTAACAGGTCACTTGGGAGGGACAAGAGCTGCCCAAGGGCAAGCCCACTTGCTTGTCACATGCTAGGTTGGAAGAAAAAGCTTCCAACCTTGGCATTAATGGCAAGTTTCTCATTTCAGGTTTTGCTTGGCCCAAATAGCCATGAATGCTGATTAAAATAAATATGCAAATGATGTGCAACAAAATCTGGAATTAAATCAAAGACACCAAAAATCTGCAGAAAAATCGCAGACTTCGCAGTGCGAAGTGAGCTTCGTAGTGCGAAGTCATCATTTTTGAAATGTTGACTTTTCTGTAGACTTTTGTTGACTTTGACCTTTTCTCCCCCTTTGATTTTTTTGATTTTTTTGTTTTAAAAGGCTTAGGACAAAATTGGGGTACTACGGCTGCCCCTACTTAATTGTGTCTTTGCATAGAGTGTGTGAGTGCTGAGGGCATCTCATGAACTCTTTGCGAAGATCAATTAAGTAAAAGAAGGACCCGAATTTTGTCCTTCGCGGAATGAAAAGATTGCAGTGAAAGTAAAATATGCAAATGCAATGATTTGACAAGGTTGATCGTATCCAGCCGCTAACACTGGAGGTAGATCCACTGGGGATGAAGGTAATCGTATCCAGCCGCTAACACTGGAGGTAGATTCCTAAAGGCAAAGGTGATCTTATCTAGCCGCTTACACTAGAGGTCGATACCTAATGAGGAAGTGATCTTATTCAGCCGCTAACACTGAAGGTCGAACACTGAGGGAGGTGATCTTATCTAGCCGCTTACACTAGAGGTCGAACACTGAGGAAGGTGATCTTATCTAGCCGCTTACACTAGAGGTCGATACCTAAGGATAGGTAATCTTATTCAGCCGCTAACACTGAAGGTCGATTCCTAAACAGGGGAGTGATCTTATTCAGCCGCTTACACTGAAGGTCGAACACTGAGGAAGGTGATCTTATCTAGCCGGTTACACTAGAGGTCGATACCTAAGGATAGGTAATCTTATTCAGCCGCTAACACTGAAGGTCGATTCCTAAACAGGGGAGTGATCTTATTCAGCCGCTTACACTGAAGGTCGAACACTGAGGAAGGTGATCTTATCTAGCCGCTTACACTAGAGGTCGATACCTAAGGATAGGTAATCTTATTCAGCCGCTAACACTGAAGGTCGATTCCTAAACAGGGGAGTGATCTTATTCAGCCGCTTACACTGAAGGTCGAACACTGAGGAAGGTGATATTATCTAGCCGCTTACACTAGAGGTCGATACCTAAGGATAGGTAATCTTATTCAGCCGCTAACACTGAAGGTCGATTCCTAAACAGGGGAGTGATCTTATTCAGCCGCTTACACTGAAGGTCGAACACTGAGGAAGGTGATCTTATCTAGCCGCTTACACTAGAGGTCGATACCTAAGGATAGGTAATCTTATTCAGCCGCTAACACTGAAGGTCGATTCCTAAACAGGGGAGTGATCTTATTCAGCCGCTA
The DNA here is from genome assembly GCA_018208015.1 of Medicago ruthenica. NCBI lineage: Eukaryota > Viridiplantae > Streptophyta > Magnoliopsida > Fabales > Fabaceae > Medicago > Medicago ruthenica. Next base: position 110,969 of record WNNG01000602.1, on the reverse strand, counting down.
ACACTGAAGGTCGATTCCTAAACAGGGGAGTGATCTTATTCAGCCGCTAACACTGAAGGTCGAACACTGAGGAAGGTGATCTTATCTAGCCGCTTACACTAGAGGTCGATACCTAAGGATAGGTAATCTTATTCAGCCGCTAACACTGAAGGTCGATTCCTAAACAGGGGAGTGATCTTATTCAGCCGCTAACACTGAAGGTCGAACACTGAGGAAGGTGGTCTTATCTAGCCGCTTACACTAGAGGTCGATACCTAAGGAAATGGTCTTACCCTGAATAGGTGCCCAGTTTTGAACCGGAAAACATGATTGTATGATGCATGTTATGCTCCATGTTATGCAGTATGATATGCAATGCAACATGATATGATAGACTTAATCAAAGCTTCCCGCTGGGGGATTGGGGACAGTTTGTGAAGGAGGTTCACTGGGGAACGCTTACTTAACTGTTGATGGATGCTGGTGAATATGTGATACTCACTGGAGAATCCTTGTGGAGGATGCATGACATGATTTATGAAATGCATGTGTATGAATGATTTGTATATGCATGCGTGAATGAAATTGACATGATGCATGAATTATGTTATGCATGATATGTGGGATGCATGTTGAATGCGGGGAGTTAAGATTGGATGCCGAGCAAGGTCGGGCTTTTCCTGGGGATTTGTGTTGGTCTGCCAATGATGATTGGACTTTTTGTTTGGGGTTGAGACTCCCTGGGGAATGTCAATAAGGTTTGGCTTCATGGGGGTATAAGGATCATTTTGGAAGCATGATCGATATCCAGCCTTGGTTGATGTTTGGATGTTTAGGGTGTTTACTGGGGAATTTTGTTCCTCTTATATGGTTGGTAAACTTGATGAGACGAGATTAAACCGTCAAGGTAAAAAGTGGACCGGCATAAACATTCGGTAATCCTCGCGGGGATGACGTTTTAGGGGATATATTTGAATATAGGCGGGGTAAGGCCGCGATAATTGATAAAGGATAAATACCTCGTGGGGATTGTTAATCCGCTGTGTAAATCGTGCTAAACCGCTGAGGAGCATAACTGATGGTTCCGCTGGGGATGCTTGTGCTCTGGTTGGTCAGTCTCGCTTGAATCGTCCCTTCAGGCTCTTGATTCGACGGGGATATTCCTTTTTGATTCACCGATGACCAGAAATCCCTTTAGCAATTAACCATGCTTGGCCTGTGAGGTTTATCTGCTCTATGGATAGATATTGATGCACGCTTTTAAGTACTCACAATTTAGAGAAAATGTGCTTGTTATTATTTATTCAAAAACATAAAAGATTCCACGTAATTTTTTTGGAAATATTATTTTTTACACTATCATAATGGGAAATTTTGACAAAAGTAGAAGACTTCGCTTGGGAAGAATTTTGTTAATGGGGAGGTGACCTGCCCCAAAGGTGTAGTTCCTTTAATCGTGTTTGGGATTGCTGATGCCAATTGGGCCTTTTGTTGGGTGTTTGAGGAATGTCAATGTCAATTGGGCTTTTTGTAAATTGTAGGGAGAGTGCCAAGCATGGTTGGGCTTTGATGGTTGGTTGCCGAGCGAGGTCGGGCTTTGATTGGTTGGTTGCCGAGCGAGGTCGGGCTTTGATTGGTTGGTTGCCGAGCGAGGTCGGGCTTTGATTGGTTGGTATGATTCATATGCAATTTGCGCACGCAATTTTAATGCCCCCATTATTCCGAGATTGTACTGAAAAATTCGAAATAAATACCACACAAAAAATTATATCGTACAGTTCAAATTAATAACATGTTTATCAATGAACCAACCTATCACTCATTTAAGTAAATGAACAAATTGAATATTAATGTGAGGGGTTATGAACACTCATCCGGCAATTTTGCTAACATTCCGATCGAGTTATATGTCCATCCAATTATTGTTTCTTAAAAACATGAAAGCATTGATCAAAAGGTCTTTGAGGGTTGTAATTTGGCTGGGTTACAAAAGAAATGTCATATGTGGGGAAATTGAATTCAAATAGCCAAGCAAGGAGGAACATTCCTTCTAACTTATTTTCTTTCTAACTTATACCTTTTCTTGTCCAAATCACCATTTTTGGTGACTTACAAACGCTCTCTTTTTGATCTTGACAACTCTTGGATCGATCTTTTTTTTTTCTCTTTTTTTTTCTTGGTTTGCTTTTCTTTCTTTCTTTCTTTTCTTTGGTTGTCAAGATCAATTAAGAAATTCAACGTTGCTTGACTTTCACAACCTCCCTTTTCTCCCCAATTTGTTTCAATATGATGCCCTAATTGAATGTTCCTTCCTCTTTTGGCAAGGGACACTAATCATGATGGTTTAAGGGTTCAAAAAATTGAAAGGAAATTATCAGAATTCAGTGATGTTTTAACTATGAACTGAAAATATTTTTTTACAAACTCCGGCAATCTCATTAAGCAGTTGAGCTTATGAAAGTTGGCAGTTCATAGTTTAAAAATTCTGATCTTTTAGGCTCAAAGGGGTTTAACAAATACTCACTTCTCACAGGGTGGGCTATTTGTGGTTGATTGTTTTCTCTCGTTTTCAAACAAATGCCTTGATCATGTCAATACTTTTATGCAAAAAAAAAAAAAAAATCAGATTTAACATAAAAAGATCGAGCTAAACAAAAATGTCGGTCTCCTGCATATGTATTATGATAACTTTGAGGATTCCTCACATCTGGCTGGTTCTAAAATGGTTCATAGAACAAACATATTAAATAACGCAAATTGTATGGTATAATTTGGTATGGAATATACATTCTCCTTTTAAGTTTAATCATGGAAAAAATAGGAAACATGCATTTTAGCTTTGCGAAAATTGATCAAATTTATCACTACCATTCGTCTATGGTTAAAAAAAACTTTGACTTAACCCGTTGCGGAAAGATTTGTCAAATTCACATTACCAACAAAATTTCGACATTTACGCATATTAAAATTAAGCAGGCATGATAATGAGGCAAAGGCTAGGCAATAAAAGCAAAAGTACTCGAATAACGAAACAAGAGTACAAATATAGCTACAAAGTACCAAACAAAGGAAGCCTCTAAAGAGTGTACGAGAAAAATGACATAAACATAAACAACAAAACATGAGAAAGCATAAATAAAAAAGGGGTCACTCAAGGAGTGAAAGTCTCATCATCCTCAGTCTCCTCGTCCTCATCATCCTCGTTCTCATCATCCTCGTCATCCCCTCCCTGGCCTCCGGCCGCTGCACCACTGCCTCCAGCCTCTGCATACTCTGGCCTATCCCCGGGCCAATGACCATGAGCTGCGAACATCTGGGGTGTCGGTATCTGATCATCGGGATCTGTCGGCCTACCCAGCTGCCTCTGAAGGCGATACATGGAATCATGCATCATGGTCATGTATCGATGAGTGGAGGCATTCTGCTCCAATATGAAAGTGCATGTGTGATGATCCCCTGATGCTGGTGGAGGTCTAGGCCGTGGCTGTTGTGCCCTTGCCGCTCTCCTCCCTGTGCAGTGCCTAGAGATATACTCGTCCGTAATGGGGTTCTTAATGGTCTCGGACACATGAGGGGGGATGGCTACTCGGGCTTCCCGGCAGAGTCCCATGATAAGACCCGGGAAAGCAAGCGGGCACATCTTCTTGGCCGGTGGCTTGATGCCACTCTCAACCACTATCTTAATCTCTTGGCAAATTGCCCTGGCCACATCTACTTGCTTACCGGTGAGGATATAGTAGATTAGGGGGGTCACGTCCAAGGTGGTGGTGGAGGTATGGCTTTTGGGTTTTATGTTGTGGACTATGAGGTGAAAAATGACTTGGGCGTAGGTGGTGAGGTTGCCTTTGAGGGCTTTTGTGGGCTGCCCCGCCGTATTGAGCTCATATCCCTTTCCGGATTGGAAGATGGTTTGGGCATAAAGATCGTGGTTCCAATTACCACGGTTTTGGTGCTTATGGAAAGCACAAAGCTCATCATTTTCCAACTGGAAGGGGTTGTGGAGGTATGTATTGATAGCGTCGCGATCGAATCTAATGATCCGACCACGCACCATGGTCTGATATGTGAATTCCCCCTCCGGATCCACGGGAATGGCATTCGCGTAAAATTCCCGGATTATGTCATAGTTGAGGTTTAGGGGAGGGTTTACCAAAACTCCCCACCGGCGTTGGTTTATCAACCGGGCCAACTCTCTCCAGGTGCCCTTCTCACTTATAATAAACTGCCTCTCAGGCCAGAAGGTCCTGCCAAGAAGCTCTTCGTATCTCTCTTGGTTCCGAAGACTTAGGAAGCGAGAGGCGTCGAAGCCCCCTTGGGGTCTAGATCCCGATGCCTCACCCCTCGAGCGTTTTCCTACTGGTTTGGGTGCCATCTGCAAGGAAAATGACAAAGTCAGTATGATTGCAAGTGATTAAAAGTGATATGAGGTGAAACGAATGGAATTGGAAGGAAAAAATGAGAAAAACATAGGTTCTGTCCCTGATGCAGTCGCACTGCGAAGGCACGTTCGCAGTGCGAAGGTGTTCGAACAAATCTGGGTTGCCCAGAAACGGTCGCAGTGCGAAGTTGAACTTTGCTCTGCGACCATGACAGCAAAACCTCAGAAATCTAACTTATACCTCCTGGCTTGGGCTTCTACAAAGCAATGCATGTAACTAAATGATTTCAGAATCAAAGACTGGGTACCAAAAAGAATCTCTTACCAGCCCTCCTTCTTTCAATTTTTTGTAAATGGGTTTTTAAAAAACAACTTGGAAATTGAAAGAAACAGGCCTGTTTCAGATACCCATGATGCATGCTTGCTAAATCCTAACTTAATATAGCAAACTAGGTCCTAAATGCAGCTTATTATCAACTTAAACTAAAAAAAAAAAGGGATTTTCAAAATTAGAAACCCTAAAACCCAAATAGTTGTAATGCGACTTAGAGATAAACAGAGGAGGAAGAAAAGGAAATCGTACCTTGTTGCTGATTCTGGAGGGAAAAACACACAGTTTTAATGAAGAAAAAAGGAGGATTAACAAAAATGGGTATGCCCTTTTTTTCAAATTTTTAGAGCTTCTTTTTTTTGGAGTTATGGCAAAAATAATGTGTTTTTTTTGTTTTAAGAGTTAAAGAAAAGAAGATAAACGGCTGGGAAAAAAAAAGATAGTGGGAATGGGTGGTTGAGAGGGAGTAAATGAAGGGTCAGCTGGGCTGACAAAATTCGCGTACTTCGCACTGCGAAGTACTTGAATTTTTTTTGAAAATTTTGCTACCCCTCAACACATTGGCCATTCCTATCCCCAATTATGATTATGCATAAAAACAAGTAATAAACAAAAAAAGTGTTGATTGCCCCTGATAAAATAAAACATAATGTAACAAACATGAGTGAATACGAATGGATAATATGTGGAGGTTCGGAATTTCCCCCCTCCTCACATGTAGGCTCTAAATGGTGAAATTTCCTAAGAAGAGGTCCCTAGAGTCATAGATCTCACATGGAATTAGGGTTGTCTATGGACATACGTCGACATGACTTCAATTAATTCCACGTGAAAATCTCCTCTAAGCGGGGTTGGGCATCCTACCTCACGGACATACGTCAACGCGGGCTTCCGCACACAACCTCCTTCTAACTTAGTTTTTTTTCTCAAGCTCGGGTAGAGAGCCTCACACGTCCGGCATTAACCCGAACAATGTGGAGTAACATCACTCAAGTAACCCCCGCATTTGATATATATATGATATGAATATAAAGCAAATATAAACATAAAGCATAGATATGACATGTATGAATAAAATAAAAGCACGGCGCGCAAAGAAAATAAAAACAATTGGCTTTAAAAGCCAAATAGGTTAGGCTTGACTCGCTGGTGGGAAAAGGTTCCCCAGTGAAGTCGCCAGTTGTGCGCACCTCGTTTAAAAAACGCGCAAATCCTCCGAGGACGTCCGCGAACGCTCGGAGGGCCTTGTGAAGTCGCCACCAAAGTTTTTGTGTAAAGGGAACGTTGATAAACCCTTAAGTTTTTTTTTGAAAAGGGAAACGATAATAAAACCCTTGACGATGAGGAAAGGATGGTCATCGCAACCATTGTCGGGTTCGGGAGTCGGTTACGCAAGGGGAAGGTATTAGCACCCCTCACGTCCGTCGTACTCAACGGGAACCTTCTATTTGGCTAAAGCTTAAATTGTTTTTAAATGTTTTGCGCGCATGCTTGTCTATATCAAATGAAAATATAAATAAAGGGGGGAAAGGGATAAAAACAAACGAAAGGGAAAAAGGTTTTTATTATTGCGCTTGACAAGATGTCGATCTTGCTCCTACGTATCTCCCGGTAGTCGGAGAATTCAAAGCGTACGTAGTTCTTTGGTAGAAAAAACGTACATATGTTGGTTAATTTTAAACGGACGATGTTTTAACCGAATTCTTGCGATTAAACGTAGCTTGTATGCTCGCGCTCGGGAGACTTATTAAGCGTATAGCTTGTATGCTCGCGCTTGGGAGACTTATTAAGCGTTTGTTTACGAATCGCGCTAGAATGTTAAAAGGTACGTCCGGTGGGTTAAAAGGGGTTCGAGTTGGTCGCTATGGGACCAAAATAGGCGCAATGGACTCAATCGAGTCGATCATTGACCGAGGGGACTCCAACGAGTCGGGGATTGTTCGATTGATCCACTGGGATCAAGAACGGGTACAATGGACTCGGATGAGTCGAACATTGACCGAGTGACTCAAACGAGTCGAGGGTTAGAATCTAGTGGCCACGGGGGACCAAAAGGTTCGGATTGACCGCAAGGGGCCAAGATTTGGTTTGGTTATGGTTGGATACGTTGAAAAATGGAATGACGATTGTCCGAACGACGAGACATACGTCACACATTCGTACAATCGGGGCAATGGAGAGACATACGTCACACCATCCCTTTTTCATTCAAGTTTTTGGTAGAATTTCCTAGAAATCCCAAAGTATATCAAAACATTTGGTTTGGAACCCAAAGTGAAGGGATTTTAGCAAATAACGCACAAGTTCAGCTCATTTTGCGAATTGTTTTTGAAAAGCGAACGAATTCGGCGTATGTTCATGTTTAAGTTTTGAAAATCATGAACAATGTTTATTGTTCAAGTTTGGATTGAAAATGATGAACATAGCTGGTTTGTTCTAATTGTTTTGAAAGTTTGGGAACATAACTTGTTTTGCAAGTTATCCAAAAAAATGTTACCCGAACTTGCGAATTTTCCACTATTATGCAAAATCCTTGAACTGGTTTGAAAAACATGGGTTTAAAAACTCTTAGGTTCTGAGCTCTTGGGCTAGAACCTCAAAAATTGCCCATTTGGGCACCTAAACTCAGATTCTGAGTTCTGTCATGGTCGCTCTGCGACCATGACTTCGCACTGCGAACAATGCGAATTTTTGAGTTCAGAAGCTGTTTCTGAACTTTTGTTCAGAAACAACTTCTGAACACACTCAGGCACTTTTAGGAGAGTGAAAAACTTTGAGTTTTTGGGATGAAAAAGGCTGGACAAACCAGTTTTGATGTTTTAAAAACCTTGGGATTTCTTTGAAATTCAAAAGGGGTTTTTTAGAACCAAAGGGTTTTGGACCAAAATTAAGATGCAAACACAATTGTAAATGCAAGATCAGTACTTAGAATACTTACAGAGATCCTTAGCAAAGCTCCAGCTGCAGTGGATTTGAATTGGTTGAAGGTTCTTGCAAATGTTTTGAATGTTGGTGATGAGCAATGAACTTTGTGAAGCTTTGTATTGGAATTGGTTTTGCTAGTGCTTTGCTGGTTTTCTGGTTGTTTGTAAGTGTTTCAAGTGTTTATGAGTAGTGTTTTTTTGGTTAGAATAATGCTCTTGAATTGCTGTCTTGAACCCTTACCTTGCATCTCTATTTATAGGCCAAAACCAAATCGATTTCATCATTAGAAATCCCCAAAATCCAGCTGATTTGTGGGCTAGGATCAGGCTAAATCCCTTTGCATTTAATGCTAATGGATAGAGGCAACCTTGCCTTGTGCCAAGGGTCAAGACTCAGCCTGATTTCAGCCACAAATTCAAAGGTTTTTGGATAGAAATGATGATGAAATAGGGCTGGATTGCAATTGGCCAAGCTTGGGGATCAATCCTTGCAATCTCAATGGTTGAACAATAAAAACGTGCACTGTGATGTGCAGAGATTGGGGGATGCAAAAGGCAAAAAGTGGCTGGTGTGAGGGGTGAAAAGCTGTTGCAAAACAGGGTAGGCACTCATGGCTTTTTCAAGTGAAAAATCCAGCTGGTTTGACTGGTTTTGGGGGGAGCAAGCAGGAGGAAAGTCTTCAAGCAGGTGGCTGGCAACCTTGGGGTGGTTAACAGGTCACTTGGGAGGGACAAGAGCTGCCCAAGGGCAAGCCCACTTGCTTGTCACATGCTAGGTTGGAAGAAAAAGCTTCCAACCTTGGCATTAATGGCAAGTTTCTCATTTCAGGTTTTGCTTGGCCCAAATAGCCATGAATGCTGATTAAAATAAATATGCAAATGATGTGCAACAAAATCTGGAATTAAATCAAAGACACCAAAAATCTGCAGAAAAATCGCAGACTTCGCAGTGCGAAGTGAGCTTCGCAGTGCGAAGTCATCATTTTTGAAATGTTGACTTTTATGTTGACTTTTGTTGACTTTGACCTTTTCTCCCCCTTTGATTTTTTTGATTTTTTTGTTTTAAAAGGCTTAGGACAAAATTGGGGTACTACACCTGCTACTGACCCTAAGGTTGCCAGCCACCAGCTTGTTGATTTTCTTCCCCAAAACCAGTCAAACCCAGCTGGTTTTGCTTGCCCAAAGTCATGAGTGCTGCCTTGTTTTTCAGCAGCTTTTCTTCCTCCTCACACCAGCCCACATGTTGCCTTTTGTTTCCCCCAACCTCTGCACATCACAGTGCACGTTTTTATTGCCTAACCATCAAGATTGCAAGGACCAATCCCAAGGGACAACCAATTGCAAACCAACCCTGTTTTCATCATCATTTCTATCCTTGGCTAAGTCTTGACCATTGCAGCAAGGCAAGGTCACCTCTTCACTTTTGCATTAAATGGAAAGTAATTTAGCCTGATCCTAGTGTAGTACCCTAATTTTGTCCTAAGCATTTTAAAACAAAAATCAAAAAAATCAAAGAGGGGAAAAAAGTCAAAAGTCAACAAAAGTCAACAGAAAAGTCAACATTTTAAAAATGATGACTTCGCACTGCGAAGGTCACTTCGCATTGCGAAGTCTGCGATTTTTCTGCAGATTTTTGGTTTCTTTGATTTAATTCCAGAATTTGTTGCATATCATTTCCATAATTATTTTAAGTAGCATTCATGGCTAATTGGGCCAAGCAAAGCCAGAGTTGAAGGACTTGCCATTAATGCCAAGGTTGGAAGCTTTTTCTTCCAACCTAGCATGTGACAAGCAAGTGGGCTTGCCCTTGGGCAGCTCTAGTCCCTCCCAGGTGACCTGCTAACCACCACAAGGTTGCCAGCCACCTGCTTGAGGACTTTCCTCCTGCTTGCTCCCCCCAAAACCAGTCAAACCAGCTGGATTTTTCACTTGAAAAACCATGATTGCCTACTCTGTTTTGCAGCAGCTTTTCACCCTCTCACACCAGCCAATTATTGCCTTTTTCATCCCTCAATCTCTGCACATCACAGTGCATGTTTTTATTGACCAACCATTGAGATTGCAAGGATTGATCCCCAAGCATTAGCCAATTGCAAATCAGCTTTGTTCTTCATCATTACCTTCTAGAATTAGTTGAATTTGTGGCTGAAATCAGGCTGGATCTTGCCCCTTGGTACAAGGCAAGGTTGCCTCTATCCATTAGCATTTAATGCAAAGGGATTCAGCTTGATCTTAGCCACAAATCAGCTGAATTTTAGGATTTTGTAATGATGACAAAGATTTGGTTTTGGCCTATAAATACAAGGCAATGCCCAAGGATTAAAAAAGAGTGAACACAGCATTTTCAAGAGCAGAAACTCTACTCATTTTAGCCTACAAACCTCCACAAATAACCAGAAACAATCAATCCACACAAAGCTTTCAAAAGTTCCAAAACCATCACCAATATTCAAACCTCTTGTGAAAGCCTTCAATCAAATCAAATCAAGTGCAGCTGGAGCTTTGCTAAGGAGTTCTGTAAGTTTCTAAGCACTTATCTTGCATTTATAATTGTGTTTGCATAGCTATTTTGGTTCAAAACCATTTGATTCTAAAAAACCCCTTTTGAATTCAAAGAAATCCCAAGGTTTTCAAAACATCAAAACTGGTTTGTCCAGCCTTTTTCATCCCAAAAACTCAAAGTTTTTCACCCACCTATAAGGTCCTGAGTGTGTTCAGAAGTTGTTTCTGAACAAAAGTTCAGAAACAGCTTCTGAACCCAAAATTTCACATGCTTCGCAGTGCGAAGTCATGGTCGCAGTGCGACCATGACAGAACTCAGAACCTGAGTTTTTGTGTCAAAACAGCCAATTTTTGAGGTTCTAGCCCCAGAGCTCAGAGTCTAAGAGTTTTTAAATCCATGTTCTTCAAACCATAACAAGGTTTTTGCATATTTTTGGCAAAATCACAAGTTCGTATGACCATTTTGTGGATAACTTGCAAAGCAAGTTATGTTCCCAAACTTTCAAAAACCACATGAACAAACAAGCTATGTTCATCTTTTCAATCTAAACTTGAACAATAAATATTGTTCATGATGTTCAAAACTCAAAGATGAACATACACCGTTTACGTTCGCATTTTCGCAAAATGAGACGAACTTGCGCGTTTTTTAGCAAATTTGCTAAACCTTCCCATTTTGGGTTTTCAAACCAAATGTTTTGACTTACCTTGGGATTTCTAAAGGATTCAACCCAAAAACATGAATGAAAAAGGGATGGTGTGACGTATGTCTCTCCATTGCCCCGATTGTACGAATGCGTGACGTATGTCTCGTCGCTCGGACAATCGTCATTCCCTTTTTTTCAATATGTACAACCCTAACCAAACCAAATCTTGGCCCCTTGTGGTCAATCCAAACCTTTTGGTCCCCCGTTGGCCATTAGACTCGACCCCTCGACTCGTTTGAGTCCACTCGGTCAATGTTCGACTCGTCCGAGTCCATTGTACCTGTTCTTGATCTCAGTGGATCAATCGAACAATCGCCCGACTCTTCGGAGTCCACTCGGTCAATGATTGACTTATATGAGTCCATTGTACCTCCCTTGGTCCCATAGCGACCAATTAACCTTTTACCCTAACGGACGTACCTTTTAACAATTCTAATGCGATTCACGAACAAACGCTTAATAAGTCTCCAAGCGCGAGCATACAAGCTACGTTTAAATCGCAAGAATTCGGTTAAAACATCGTCCAATTAAAAACAACCAACACATGTACGTTTTTCTACCAAAGAACTACATACGCTTTGAATTCTCCGACTACCGGGAGATACGTAGGAGCAAGATCGACATCTTGTCAAGCGCAATAATAAAAACTTTTTCTTTCTTTCCTTTCGTTTGTTTTTATCTCTTTCTCCCCCCTTTTTTATTATATTTTTAACATATATGAACATGCACGCAATATTAAAAAAACAATTCAAGCTTTGACCAAATAGAAGGTTCTCGTTGAGTACAACGGACGTGAGGGGTGCTAATACCTTCCCCTTGCGTAATCGACTCCCGAACCCAACAATGGTTGCGATGACCAAATCCTTATCCTCATCGTCAAAGGGTTTTATTATCGTTTCCCTTTAAACAAAAAAAAACTTAAGGGTTTATCAACGTTCCCTTTACACAAAAACTTTGGTGGCGGCTTCACAAAGGCCCTCCGAGCGTTCGAGGACGACCTCGGAGGATTTGCGCGTCTTTTTCCCGAGGAAAAAAACGAGGTGCGCACAGCTGGCGACTTCACTGGGGACCCTGTTCCCACTAGCGAGTCAAGCCTAACCTATTTGGTTTAAAGCCAATTGTTTTTATTTTCTTTGCGTGCCATGTTTATTTATTTTATTCATACATGTTATATTTATGTTTTATGTTTATATTTGCTTTATTTGCTTTATATTCATATTATATATATCAAATGCGGGGGTTACTTGAGTGATGTTACTCCACATTGTTCGGGTTAATGCCGGACGTGTGAGGCTCTCTACCCGAGCTTGAGAAAAAAACTAAGTTAGAAGGAGGTTGTGTGCGGAAGCCCGCGTTGACGTATGTCCGTGAGGTAGGATGTCCAACCCCGCTTAGATGAGATTTTCACGTGGAATTAATTGAAGTCATGTCGACGTATGTCCATAGACAACCCTAATTCCATGTGAGGTCTATGACTCTAAGGACCTCTTCTTAGGAGATTTCACCTATTAGAGCCTACACGTGAGGATGGGGGGAAGTTTCGAACCTTCATACACCAAACCCTTGCATGTCATAACATTTGCATTCATAAAACTTTTTGCATAAACAAAAAAAAAAAAAGAGGGGCATATTTTTTGCATACTCATTGCATTCATACATTTACATGCATTTTCATGCATTTCAAAGAAAAACCCTCACATCATCCCCTCACCAAACACCAAAAAAAGGAAGTACCCGACCCGGTGTACAGTAGCGTTTCGGATGAGATCCGAGCAACCGGAAGGCCATCGAAATTCAGGAAATCATTTCTTTGTCCAAGTAATTTATCTTGTTTTTCAACAAAAATATCATTTTGCTCTTCCCAAGGCAAACATTTAATTTTATGGGACCCCCATATTTCAAAATCATTTCCGTCATTTATAAATTTGCAATTTATGTTCAAAGAGTTCGTTTTTCTTTCGTTCTCAAATAAATTTTCGTAAACCCTACAAAAAAAATCATCATAAATACACCACCAAAAATAACACTGCTACAATCCCTTTTGACTTCAATTTTCAAATTAACCAAACGGAAGATGATAATAAGGACGATTTTGAACCTCCTGAAGGATTGTCCAGACTTGGGGATCAAGAGGATAGGGTAATATAACCTCACCAAGAGAACCCTAAAAAAATAACACCACAGTTTTCCCTCTGCCGGGGCACACTCTATAAGAGAAATCATAGTCTCACTCAGACGTGTGGATAAACATGAAGCAGTCATGCTCACCAAAGAAATCCATGAGGAATCCTTCCAAACCCATGCCAAGACATGTCACAAGTGACAAAATTATGCCAACAAGGGGCACATACCACAAACACCTCTGAATGTCATGACATCACCCTAACCTTTTTCTATGTGGGGCATAAACATGTTCGGAATGATTGAGCCAAAGGCTTCAAAAGGGCACCAGTTCATACTAGTTGCCATCAACTGTTTCACCAAATGGGTCGAAGCAGCTACCTATGCAAACATGACTAAACAAGTGGTCGCCCAATTCATCAAAAAAAGAAACCATTTGCCATTACGGCACTCCCCACAATTTCCCACAAAAAGCCAAGCCGTTACGGCACTCCCCACAAATTCCCACAAAAAGCCAAGTCGTCACTGACATTCCTCACATCTCCAACAAAAGACCAATTTTCATTGGCACACACAATTTCCAAACAAAAAGCCCAATTTCCATTGGCAATCACAAACCCCACTTCCAATAAAAGCCCAATTTTCATTGGCATTCCCATCCAAAAAACAAAAGCCCGACCTTGCTCGGAAGCCAAACAAAAGCCCGACCTTGCTCGGAAGCCAAACAAAAGTCCGACCTCGCTCGGCATCCCATCATAAAAGCCCGACCTTGCTCGGCATCCAATCTCAATAAAAGCCCGACCTTGCTCGGCATCCAATCTCAATAAAAGCCCGACTTCGCTCGGCATCCAAACACCCAAAAGCCCAATTTTCATTGGCACTCACAAACATATTCCCAAATACCATTTCCAATAAAAGCCCAATTTCCATTGGCCCTTACAAACACAATCACACATAAAGCCCAATTTTCATTAGCATCTCCACTCCAATCACAAAAAGCCCGACCTCGCTCGGCAACCAAAAACAAAAAGCCCGACCTCGCTCGGCATCCAATCACTACCAAGGCCCAATTTTATTGGCATTCACAAATACAAACAAGGTTCGACCAACTGAACCCCATAAAAGAGAAACACCTCACAGCATTGGGGCATGGACAGTTCAACAAGAAAGTTCGCTCCCAAGAATTTAAAGAAGGAGACTTAATGCTTGGAAAAAAGGATATTACCCACCCACAAAGATCCCCTTATCAATAAACTCCGGCGCAGTCAAAAAAATATATATGCCAAAAAAAAAAGAGCTCGCTAAATCGAAAACCTGAAAGGGCGGTTTAGGCAATAGAGAGCGTCCTGGTAGATCGAAAACCTGAAAAGGCGGTCTAGGCAAAAATTAAGGACATCAAAAAAGGAAATATACCCCAGTGGACTGAAAACTCGAAGGAGCGGTCCAGGTAAAAGTTAGGGGTTTCAAAAAAAAAAAGGAAGGCAAAAGACTGCGGCACGTGAGGTCCGGACAGAATTCAAGAGGGAAAGAATCAACCTCATTATCATCTTTCAAAAACAAATTATTTCGAAGTCATAGGGAAAGTAGCACGTGAAACCCAAGCAAATTTCCATTTGTCTTTTTGTTTCTTCTTTTCTCCCTATCTCAGTAATCACCTCTTATAGGGATTACATTTTCACGAATAGTTACCCATACAAGGGACTAAGTTTCGTTGAATCAAAGTCATTTTAAAACCTTTTCATTGTTATGCGTCCTTACTTGCTCATAAAATGTGTTTTTATTCATGATAAATAATGCATTGAAATATGGGAATAACATAAAAAAACAAAAAAAAATGTGTGTTTTTTTACTTGGACGTTAAATGTCGAAAGAATTTCGTTGGTCCCCGGTATTGCATCAGAGGACTCAAAACTTGAAGCTTTGCATCAGTCTTTTTAAGACTCATGCTCTTCAGCAGAAACAAGTGCGTAGCCCACGGCGCGTAAAACGCAAAGATCCCGGGTGTCAGAGGAAAAAAATTTCCCAAATAAAACTCACCCCCATACATCTTTTTCATCCACTAAGGCCGGATATCGATCATGCTTCCAAAATGATCCTTATATCCCCAGTGAGATCCCACCATAACCAAAAAGCCCGACCTCGCTCGGCAACCAAAACCAAAAAGCCCGACCTCGCTCGGCAACCAAAACCAAAAAGCCCGACCTCGCTCGGCAACCAAAACCAAAAAGCCCGACCTCGCTCGGCAACCAAACAAAAGCCCGACCTCGCTCGGCAACCAAACAAAAAGTCCAATAATCATTGGCGAACCAAAAGTCCAATATTCATTGGCAAACCAAAGAACTACGTAAGCTTTGAATTCTCCATCCCACCAGGAGATACGTAGGAGCAAGATCATTATCTTGTCAAGCACAACAAACCAAAGCCCAATTTTCATTGGCCCACAATAAAGCCCAAATTTTATTGACATTCCCCAGGGAGTCTCAACCCAAACAAAAATTCCAATCATCATTGGCAGACAAGCACAAATCCCCGGGCTTAGGCTCGAACTACACCGGTTTTGATCCCATTTGGGTATGTAGGCAAAGGACCTTGTCCTTCCAAACCGACCAACCAAAAAAAACCAACAAAAAAGAGAGCCCAATCACAACCACAACCACAAACAAGACCGACTTTGCTCGGCACCCCATCAACATCCCACACATCATGCATAGCATAATTCATGCATGCATATACAAATTATTCATACACATGCATTTCATTTCATAAATCATGCATCCTCAACAAGGGTTCTCCAGTGAGTATCACATATTCACCAGCATCCATCAACATTCAGCCAGGGGCACCTATTTAGGGTAAGACCGCAGCTCGTTAGGAATCGACCTTCAGAAGCAGTGCCTGAATAAGATTACCTAGCTTAGGTATCGACCTCTAGAAGCAGTACCTAGAGTAGATCACCTCCATCAATGCTCCACCTCTAGAAGCAATACCTAGAGTAGATCACCTACATCCATGTTCGACCTCTAGAAGCAGTACCTAGAGTAAAACACCTACCTCAATGTTCCACCTCTAGAAGCAGTACCTAGAGTAAACTTCCGTCTTAGGTATCGACCTCTAGTGACATCCTAGAGTAGAACACCTACCTCAACGTTCCACCTCTAGAAGCAGTGCCTAGAGAAGATCACCATCCCCAGGAATCGGCCTCTAGAAGCAGTGCCTAGATAAGATTACCTTCACTCCCCAGTGGATCTACCTCCAGTGTTAGCGGCTGGATACGATCGACCTTTACCAACCATTGCATTTGCATTTCGCGAAGGACAAAATTCGGGTCCTTCTTTTTACTTAATTGATCTCCGCAAAGAGTTCATGAGATGCCCTCGGCACTCACGCACTCTATGCGAAGACACAATTAAGTAGGGGCAGCTGTAGTACCCTAATTTTGTCCTAAGCATTTTAAAACAAAAATCAAAAAAATCAAAGAGGGGAAAAAAGTCAAAAGTCAACAAAAGTCAACAGAAAAGTCAACATTTTAAAAATGATGACTTCGCACTACGAAGGTCACTTCGCACTGCGAAGTCTGCGATTTTTCTGCAGATTTTTGGTTTCTTTGATTTAATTCCAGAATTTGTTGCATATCATTTCCATAATTATTTTAAGTAGCATTCATGGCTAATTGGGCCAAGCAAAGCCAGAGTTGAAGGACTTGCCATTAATGCCAAGGTTGGAAGCTTTTTCTTCCAACCTAGCATGTGACAAGCAAGTGGGCTTGCCCTTGGGCAGCTCTAGTCCCTCCCAGGTGACCTGCTAACCACCACAAGGTTGCCAGCCACCTGCTTGAGGACTTTCCTCCTGCTTGCTCCCCCCAAAACCAGTCAAACCAGCTGGATTTTTCACTTGAAAAACCATGATTGCCTACTCTGTTTTGCTGCAGCTTTTCACCCTCTCACACCAGCCAATTATAGCCTTTTTCATCCCTCAATCTCTGCACATCACAGTGCACGTTTTTATTGACCAACCATTGAGATTGCAAGGATTGATCCCCAAGCATTAGCCAATTGCAAATCAGCTTTGTTCTTCATCATTACCTTCTAGAATTAGTTGAATTTGTGGCTGAAATCAGGCTGGATCTTGCCCCTTGGTACAAGGCAAGGTTGCCTCTATCCATTAGCATTTAATGCAAAGGGATTCAGCTTGATCTTAGCCACAAATCAGCTGAATTTTAGGATTTTGTAATGATGACAAAGATTTGGTTTTGGCCTATAAATACAAGGCAATGCCCAAGGATTAAAAAAGAGTGAACACAGCATTTTCAAGAGCAGAAACTCTACTCATTTTAGCCTACAAACCTCCACAAATAACCAGAAACAATCAATCCACACAAAGCTTTCAAAAGTTCCAAAACCATCACCAATATTCAAACCTCTTGTGAAAGCCTTCAATCAAATCAAATCAAGTGCAGCTGGAGCTTTGCTAAGGAGTTCTGTAAGTTTCTAAGCACTTATCTTGCATTTATAATTGTGTTTGCATAGCTATTTTGGTTCAAAACCATTTGATTCTAAAAAACCCCTTTTGAATTCAAAGAAATCCCAAGGTTTTCAAAACATCAAAACTGGTTTGTCCAGCCTTTTTCATCCCAAAAACTCAAAGTTTTTCACCCACCTATAAGGTCCTGAGTGTGTTCAGAAGTTGTTTCTGAACAAAAGTTCAGAAACAGCTTCTGAACCCAAAATTTCACATGCTTTGCAGTGCGAAGTCATGGTCGCAGTGCGACCATGACAGAACTCAGAACCTGAGTTTTTGTGTCAAAACAGCCAATTTTTGAGGTTCTAGCCCCAGAGCTCAGAGTCTAAGAGTTTTTAAATCCATGTTCTTCAAACCATAACAAGGTTTTTGCATATTTTTGGCAAAATCACAAGTTCGTATGACCATTTTGTGGATAACTTGCAAAGCAAGTTATGTTCCCAAACTTTCAAAAACCACATGAACAAACAAGCTATGTTCATCTTTTCAATCTAAACTTGAACAATAAATATTGTTCATGATGTTCAAAACTCAAAGATGAACATACACCGTTTACGTTCGCATTTTCGCAAAATGAGACGAACTTGCACGTTTTTTAGCAAATTTGCTAAACCTTCCCATTTTGGGTTTTCAAACCAAATGTTTTGACTTACCTTGGGATTTCTAAAGGATTCAACCCAAAAACATGAATGAAAAAGGGATGGTGTGACGTATGTCTCTCCATTGCCCCGATTGTACGAATGCGTGACGTATGTCTCGTCGCTCGGACAATCGTCATTCCCTTTTTTTCAATATGTACAACCCTAACCAAACCAAATCTTGGCCCCTTGTGGTCAATCCAAACCTTTTGGTCCCCCGTTGGCCATTAGACTCGACCCCTCGACTCCTTTGAGTCCACTCGGTCAATGTTCGACTCGTCCGAGTCCATTGTACCTGTTCTTGATCTCAGTGGATCAATCGAACAATCGCCCGACTCTTCGGAGTCCACTCGGTCAATGATTGACTTATATGAGTCCATTGTACCTCCCTTGGTCCCATAGCGACCAATTAACCTTTTACCCTAACGGACGTACCTTTTAACAATTCTAATGCGATTCACGAACAAACGCTTAATAAGTCTCCAAGCGCGAGCATACAAGCTACGTTTAAATCGCAAGAATTCGGTTAAAACATCGTCCAATTAAAAACAACCAACACATGTACGTTTTTCTACCAAAGAACTACGTACGCTTTGAATTCTCCGACTACCGGGAGATACGTAGGAGCAAGATCGACATCTTGTCAAGCGCAATAATAAAAAACTTTTTCTTTCTTTCCTTTCGTTTGTTTTTATCTCTTTCTCCCCCCTTTTTTATTATATTTTTAACATATATGAACATGCACGCAATATTAAAAAAACAATTCAAGCTTTGACCAAATAGAAGGTTCCCGTTGAGTACAACGGACGTGAGGGGTGCTAATACCTTCCCCTTGCGTAATCGACTCCCGAACCCAACAATGGTTGCGATGACCAAATCCTTATCCTCATCGTCAAAGGGTTTTATTATCGTTTCCCTTTAAACAAAAAAAAACTTAAGGGTTTATCAACGTTCCCTTTACACAAAAACTTTGGTGGCGGCTTCACAAAGGCCCTCCGAGCGTTCGAGGATGACCTCGGAGGATTTGCGCGTCTTTTTCCCGAGGAAAAAAACGAGGTGCGCACACCTAGCCCACAAATCAGCTGGATTTTGGGGATTTCTCATGATGACAATTGATTTGGTTTTGGCCTGTAAATAGGAAGAAATGAAAAAGGTTTCAAAGAGACACATATACTTACTTACAACCAGAAAGAACCAGCAATTTTACACAATTGGAAACACTTGAAACAGCATAAACACATAGCAAAAAAACCAGTTCCAACACAAAGCGCAAGTTCATTGCTCTTATTCAACAACATCCAAACCTTGCAAACTTCCAACCATTCAAGGTTCCTTTCACTTCCTTGCAGCAAAAGCTTTGCTAGGAGCTCTGTAAGTGTTCTAAGTCCTTATCTTTCATTTATAGTTGTGTTTGCATCTTCAATTTTGTTTAAATCCATTTTGCTCTAAAAAACCTCTTTTGAATTTCAAAGGAATCCCAAAGTTTTGCAAAACATTTAAACTGGTTTGTCCAGCTCTTTTTATTGCCAAATCTCAAAGCTTTTCACTCTCCTAAAGGTTCTGAGATTATTCAGAAGTTGCTTCTGAACAGCAGTTCAGAAGCAGCTTCTGAACTCAAAATTTCGCATTGTTCGCAGTGCGACCATGACAGAACTCAGAATCTGAGTTTAGGCTCCCAAATAGCCAATTTTTGAGGTTCTAGCCCAAGAACTCAGAACCTAAGAGGATTGAAACTCATTTTATTCAAACCATATCAAGTATTTTGCATAATTTTGAGGAATTCACAAGTTCGAGCAACACTTTTTTGGATAACTTGCAAAACAAGTTACGCTCACAAACTTTCAAAACCAACTTGAGCAATAAGCTAAGTTCATCATTTTCAAAACCAAACTTGAACAAATGCCTTGTTCATGATTTTCAAATCAAACGTGAACTTAAGCCGAACTTGTTCACCTTTCAAAACTTTTTTTAAAA
Source organism: Medicago ruthenica (assembly GCA_018208015.1). Classification (NCBI taxonomy): domain Eukaryota; kingdom Viridiplantae; phylum Streptophyta; class Magnoliopsida; order Fabales; family Fabaceae; genus Medicago; species Medicago ruthenica. The sequence continues at coordinate 90,897 of WNNG01000602.1, read as the reverse complement.
AAACTTGAGCCGAACTTGTGCGTTTTTTCACAAATTTGTTAAAACCTTTTCATTTTGGGTTCCAAACCAAGTGTTTTGATAAACTTTGGGATTTCTTGAAACTCAAACAAAACTTGAATGAAAAAGGGATGGTTTGACGTATGTCTCTCCATTGCCCCGATTGAACGAATGTGTGACGTATGTCTCGTCGTTTGGACAATCGTCATTCTATTTTCAACGCATCCGACCACACCAAACCAATTATTGGCCCTTTGTGGTCAATTTGAACCTTTTGGTCCCCCGCGGCCACTAGATTCAATTCCCCGACTCGTTTGAGTCACTTTGGTCAATGATCGACTCAGTTGAGTCCATTGTACCCGTTCTTGATCCCGTTGGATCAATCGAACCCTTTTTCGACTCAGTTGAGTCACTTCGGTCAATGATCGACTCAGTTGAGTCCATTGTGCTAGCATACAAGCTACGTTTAATCGCAAGAATACGGTCAAAACATCGTTCATTTAAAAATAACCAACAAATACGTTTTTCTACCAAAGAACTACGTACGCTTTGAATTCTCCGTCTACCGGGAGATACGTAGGAGCAAGATCGTCATCTTGTCAAGCACAATAATAAAAAACAAACTTTTTCCCCTTTCATCATATTTTCTTTTTCCCTTTTACATAGACAAGCATGCACGCAAAACATTTAAAAACATTTTAAGCTTTAGCTAAATAGGAGGTTCCCGTTGAGTACAACGGACGTAAGGGGTGCTAATACCTTCCCCTTGCGTAATCGACTTCTGAACCCGACAATGGTTGCGATGACCAATCCTTTCCTCATCGTCAAGGGTTTTATTATCGTTTCCCTTCAAATAAAAACTTAAGGGTTTATCAACGTTCCCTTTAAACAAAAACTTTGGTGGCGACTTCACAACAGCCTTCCGAGCGTTCGTACACGTCTCGGAAGATTGCGCGTTTTTAACGAGAGCGCACAGTGATGCGACGTCGGGTCACTTTCCATCTTACCTGTCCAATCTTGTCTCATCAAGTTCATCAGTTATACAGTCACACAAGTTAATCAGTCATACAAGTCATACTATCATACATACATTTATTGATATACACATTCATTCATACAACATACAATAAAGACAATATCATTCATACATGGTTGCATTAACCACCATGAGTCTTACTTTGATTATCTTTTCCATATCAATCAATCATGATTAATTTGTAACCCTCTCCTTCCCCAAGTGTCATCCTCCATGTGTCTTGTCCAGAGATGTCACCCTCTTTATGCCAAGTGACGGTTCTTCAATGAACAACTTTGCTTTTATTATCTTGTCTTGTCGTCAGTGGCTAGTTCGGCAGTAACCCGAGCAGCTGATGTTTATCTTTGTTTCTTGTGGCTAGTTCAGCAGTAACCCGAACAGCTGACGTTTATCTTTGTTTCTTGTGGCTAGTTCGGCAGTAACCCGAGCAGCGACCTTTATCTTTGCTTTTTGTGGCTAGTTCGGCAGTAACCCGAACAGCTGACGTTTATCTTTGTTTTTGTGGCTAGTTCGGCAGTAACCCGAACAACTGACGTTTATCTTTGTTTCTTGTGGCTAGTTCGGCAATAACCCGAGCAGCTGACGTTTATCTTTGTTTCTTGTGGCTAGTTCGGCAGTAACCCGAGCAGCTGACATTTATCTTTGTTTCTTGTGGCTAGTTCGGCAGTAACCCAAGCAGCTGATGTTTATCTTTGTTTCTTGTGGCTAGTTCGGCAGTAACCCGAGCAGCTGACTTCTATCTTTGTTTCTTGGGGCTAGTTCGGCAGTAACCCGAGCAGCTGATGTTTATCTTTGTTTCTTGTGGCTAGTTCGGCAGTAACCCGAGCAGCTGATGTTTATCTTTGTTTCTTGTGGCTAGTTCGGCAGTAACCCGAGCAGCTGATGTTTATCTTTGTTTCTTTTGGCTAGTTCGGCAGTAACCCAAACAGCTGACATTTATCTTTGTTTCTTGTGGCTAGTTCGGCAGTAACCCGAACAACTGACATTTATCTTTGTTTCTTGTGGCTAGTTCGGCAGTAACCCGAGCAGCTGACATTTATCTTTGTTCTTGTTGCTAGTTCGGCAGTAACCCGAACAGCTGACATTTATCCTTGTTTCTCTTGGCTAGTTCGGCAGTAACCCGAACAACTGACATTTATCTTAGTTTCTTGTGGCTAGTTTGGCAGTAACCCGAACAGCTGACATTTATCCCCAGTGGAACCATGTTATCCCCAGTCGAGTCATCTTCGTCGTCTTGCATTCATACTTGCATTGCGAACATTCATAACATTACATACATGGCATGGCATCCATAGCATTTTATAGTCAAATTCGGTCAAAAAGGGTGTACTCTGTATTTAAGTCTCTTCGACCAGTCGATTTAAAATTTCATTTTTAAACCTCCGTAACAAAGAAACTTAAATAGGAGCATCTGTCATACCGCATTTTTTACCCTTTTTTTTAGTTCGTTTTCTCGTCTTTTTAAGCCGGATATTTTCGTCGTGTCAAACGAAATTTTGGCAGGGAGGTATTTTAAAATACCTCATTTTTGTTCTGAAGGCAACCGTTTTTATTTTTTATTTTTTTAAAGTCTTTTTTTATTATTATTTATTCAGTTTTTATTTGTTATTGTATATTTTTATTTCTTTTATTTTTATATGTTTGTCATTTATTTTTTGGCTGTTCTTTTTATTATTATTTCATTTTATTCTATTTTGGTCCAAGTCCTTTTTTTCAGTCTCAATCAGGTGCAGTGACATTTATGTGGTATTTCTTTCCAGCAGGGGCAATTCTGTCATTTTTGCAAACCCTAGTCCAGGCCTATTTAAACAGCATTAATTACTGTACAGTGTCAGAATTGGAGTCAAAGAAAGAACAATCACAGAAACCCTAATCCTCACCCCCCAGCCGCGGCGGCCAGATATCAAATCCATCCTTTTTTTCATTTCTTTTCTTCGGATTCCAACCACAGAAACACAACAACAACAACAAAAATCAAACTCAGAACACCCAAAACCAAAATCATCCGTCTCCAACTACCAACACCCAGTAACCACGCGAGATCAAGCAAGAATAAAAAACGGAAACGCATTCAAGCCACAACCACAATCTGAATCAAAACCGAAAATTTTTTAAGAAAAGAGGTAGTTATCCCAAAACATTTCAAATCTAGATCTACTTTCTTTTGATAAGTGTTCGAAAAATCAAGGTGCGGATTTGAAGAGAACAATAAAAAGGATATTTGAAAACGTTTTTTTTTCAAAAAAAGGAATTTTTTTTAGTTCCGGCACGGTGGCGCCGCCGTCTAGGCCGGCGGCCACCGCGCCGGAAAACCCACCTTGGCCGAACTTGAATCTAGAGAGAGAAGAGAGAGCTTTTGTTTGCTGAAGCTTAGAGAGAGAAATGAGAAGGAATTATGGAAAAATGAGGGTTATTTCCTTTTTATATTACTGCCATGGCCAATTTTCTTGTGCACGCGCGTCTCTTTGTTCCTATGGACCATCAGGGTTGGTCCGTTAGATCTTAGATTTAACGGCCTGTGTTATCCCCTGTTATGATTAAACGCGTTCATCTATTGGCTTTCCTGTGCTCTTCCTCTCTCTGTGGCCCTTGGATTGTGATCTAGTGGCTGAGACTTTGTCTCTCCATGATCAGATCTGGACGCTCTGTTTGATCAGACGATCCAGATCTGATCTGTTAAGCCCACTTTTTTTTCCCTAAGCCCAAGTTCTCTTCTCATTTTCTCTACTGTTTTACTATTTGAGTTCCTTTTTTTTTATTTTGCACCCCCCTTTCCCTATTATTTCTATTTCTTTGTTTTATTTCTTTTTCTTGCATTTCCTTTTATTTATTTCATTTTCATCTTTTATTTATTCTTTATGCATTTTATCTTACTGTTTTTTTTATTATTTTTGCATTTTCTTTATTTCTTATTTTATTTCATTTTCTTAGTTTTGTAGTTCTTTTTTTAGTTTATTATTATGCATTTTCTTTATTTTATTGACTTTAATGCTTTTATATTTCAGCACCTCATGCATTTTCTATTTTCGTAACATATTTATTTAATGTATTGCATTTCATGCTTTTTTATTTTCTTTATTTATTTTATGCCACATATTTATTTATTGTTGTTGCATTTCATGCATTTTTTTCCTTTATTTATTTTAGCATATTATTTTAATGCATTTGTAATTTTATTTATTATTTTTGTCATTTTTTTTTTATTTTTATTAGAATGCAATTAGGGACAATGTAAAATAATAAATGAGAATATGCACCGACACTCACATTTATTTATTCCGCTTTATGTCGAGGACGATAAAATGTAAATAATGACCGTATCCGAGGAAAAGGACCCTCACTTGATCCAACGTCATTTTGAGGGATCCGGCGCGCTTCATATTATCTCATCTTTACTGATAAGTGCTTAAAAGTTGTTATCTTTTGATACATTTTAGGGCACTTATGATTACTTGTTTTACAAGTTACCTTAGGATTATAGCATATTTGTGTTAAAAATGCAATATTTTGATCCTAAGCCTTACCCCATGTGATTATGCAGGAAATACATGCTTGGACCTGATTGATGCAAAGAAATGAAGTTTTTCTTGATGCCATCGCTACAAGCGCAGAAGCCATCGCTAGTAGCGAGGATAGGCAGGGATTTCAAGGTTTTCATCGCTTGAAGCGCAGCTTCCATCGCTAGAAGCGAGCTTAGGCAGGGATTATCAAGAGTTCATCGCTTGAAGCGATGAACTGGACGCTTGAAGCGAGCCTAGGCAGGGAATTTCAAAGATCCATCGCTTGTAGCGACAGACCTTGTCGCTACAGCGACCATCTTTTTTCTCTATTGATGAAAGATTAACGAATTGTTACTATTCATTTTTATGGTGAAATGTTACTATTTATGACATTAATTTTCTCTAACAAGTCAGAACTAATTTTCTCTCTTTAGGTTCTCTCTTCCATTGTCTTCATTGAGAGGTGATTTTGGATCAATTTTGGATCAGAAATTACCTCTCTTCATCTTTTTCTCTATATTTAAATATAAATAAGTAATTTTCACATAATGTAGGCTTTTTTCTTCGTGATTTCGTCGTCTAAGTGCAACGACGTGTTGTTTATTGTCTTGTTGTGGTGTTCATTTGGTTCCTACTGAAAAATCGGTTATTCATCAATGATCTGAGTGTCAACGTTGTAGGTTCGAAAACATTGGTATTTCGATCACTTTAATTTTATCATATTATTTGCAGACATTTTGCCATTGTATGTTATTATCTCGGATGTTGTGAGTTTGTTTGCAGATTCATCATTTATGTTTTTAGCGATATTGAATGATGTACTCTATTAATTTTGAACGAATGAATATCATTTTGTTTTTGTCAAAAAGAAATGTTACTCCTTTCATATTTTATTGTAAGTCGCTTTGACATTTTCACACATATTAAGAAATATAATTAATTTTGTATTCAAAAAAGAAATTATGAGTGCATTTACAATACTATCCCTTATTAATGATATCGGAAAAAGAGATTAAAATAATTGAAAGAAGAGAGAGTAATAATCGTCAAGGGTATGATAGAAAAAAATCATCAATGATGCATTGATATTGTAATGTGACTTATGATAAAACCAAAATATTTTTTCTAAAGTGACTTATGATAAAATATGGAGGGAGTGCATAGTTTAGCAATGCACTTATAGCATAATAATTTAATTATATTCAATGTTAAAGTTGATTTTTTGACCGAATATTCAATGTTAAAGCTAAAGTATACAAGGGCAAAGTAAAGTGTTGAAGCCAGTCTCAGATTTATAGTTGGATTATTTTTGTTGTCAACCCTTCAATTTTTAAGGAAACTAGATTGATGACTTGTGCGCCGCACGGGTCTTATGAACTGGAATACAATCGATAAAAATCGAATACAATGATTTTTTTTTTAAAGTACAACACGAGAAGATAATATTGTATGAAATACTAAAATGACACAGATAGTAAGTGTGGTTTGATCATCACCTACATGATATGTTTTACATTAAACATTACGAAATACTTCCTCATAGACGATGTTAGAGGTAAAATCAGTATCTTCACCATCTTCGTCTGTGATTAATATCTTCAACCCTTCTCTTGAAGTCACTCTCGATACACCAACATACAATTGTCCATGTGAAAATACATGCATTGGAAGGTATATGCCCACATTTTTAAGTGTCTGACCTTGACTCTTGTTAATGGTCATTGCAAATGATACAACCAAAGGAAACTGCCTTCTTTAAAACTGGTCTAGACTTTCGACCCGTGCAACGTACATGTCTTATCGACTGTTATAATGATCAATAAGTTATCTTTGACATGTGTCATGTATGTGTCTATCGATAAATACAAACATGATTATTGTCGCGGTGATTTTTGGATATCAAGCTATTAGTTAGCGTTGACTCGCAATTTTAAGTTCACCACCGATGAGAAAGTTCGAAAAACCCTATTTTTTAGAGATCAAGGTCCGGGGGTTGGTTACGCAAAGGGAAGGTATTAGCACCCTAAACGTCTATAGTACTCTATAGGAACCTCTTGTTTTTAATTATCTTCATGCTAAAATTGATTATTTGTTTGTAAAATAAATGCCTAAGTGTGAAAAGATTAAAGTGATGAATGGAAAGAAAGGAAAATGTTTTTGTTGTTTTGTTGATTTGGAAAGACAAAGTCTTTTGCCTACATACCCGAATGGGATCAAAATCATGTAGTTCGGGGTAAAAAGCCGAGTGATTGGTTTTAATTGATTTTAAAGTTTGAAAAAAGTTTTGAGAAAGATAAGAGGCCGAAAGGCATAGAAGAGATAAAATGTGAGTTTGATTGATTTTAAATTGAAGAAAAAGTGTAAGTGATTAAAGATTGATTAGGTTTGATTAAGAAAGAAAAGACACTTGGTTTAAAATCCAAGATTGAATGTTTTTGAGATTTTTTTTGATTATATGAAATGTTTTTTATTTTGACTATTTGACCTTTTTTTGAGAAAGTTTTGATTAATTCCTAAGGTCCAGAGACTAAGTAAGTGATGTTAGTCAAAAGCAAGTATCGTTTTTATATCGTTCCACAGGGATTAACGTGATATCATAAACCGTTCAACGTCGATTATCGTCTTAAGTTAGGGTTTAACCTTTTTCTTTACTACGCTACTCATCATTTAAAAACTTAATAAATAAATAGTAGAGTAATAGGACATAAAAGGTGTTAGGATTAACATTCATCAATCAAACATCGTTTATATTCGATTGATTGTAAATACGGATTCTAGCTTTTTCTTATATATGGCATTATCACGTGAAATTCTGGCCAGGCAATACTTAAGAGATAAATGCAGGTTCTGATTAAAACTGGTTCTGAACCTAACAGGTTCTGAACAGAACTTAGCACAATATAAAAGCAAATAATCAACAGGAATATAAAGTGCAGGAAAGCTAAAAAACACAGAGGTTTGTTAACCCAGTTCGGAGTAAACACCTCCTACTCTGGGGGATACCAATCCAGGAAGGAATTCCACTATTGGAATTAACCCTTAAGACTTAGACACTGACTCCCAGTTCCTATCCCAAGCAATTAATCTCCACCTAGTCTTGAATTCTACCCAACACGTTGAGTATTAGAAAACCTCTAACTTCCTATTCAAGTAACTACAACCCAGCCACTTGAACTACCCTTAAACAAAGACACTCTGTTTTTCAGAAAACTTTAAAAACACAACTTCATTCGTACCTAGAGGCTAGAATGAATTACAACTCAATGACAATCCTAAACCAACTCAAAACATATGAGTGGCGTACAAAAATAAAGCAAAAGCTTAAAAACAACTAAGACTCTATTTCTCTGAATAATACTCTTCAATTCGTCCCTTGAATAGCAGCAGCCCTCCTCTATTTATAGCCTTCAGTCTTGCATAACAAACTAATCTTTCTGATTTGATTTGTTACTGAAATAAGATTGGTCCAATAATGTAACAAATAAAACTGTACTGAATCTTTTAAAGATTATAACAGGAAAATATGAATTTCATATCTTTGAACCAAATCTTCAATAAAATCTTCTCCAAATAAATCAACATTCTAGAAGTCATATGCGTGGATAAATCTTCAATAAATCTTGCAAAGATTCGCATAGAAAAACCTTGAAAATAACCAGCTTCTGATGAAGTCAACATAAGTCAACGCTGGCATCAGAACCTGAATTCAGCTTCTGAAGTGCTACAGTGCATTCAGCTCCTGATGACATTTTCAGCTTCTGAATGGCTTCAAAACACAAAACTTGCAACTGAAGAAATGTTTCAAATATGGAGATGCTTCTATTCAATACTTTGGTTTTGCCAAAACATGCAGCCAACACCAAAAGACTCAACAATCTCCCCCTTTGGCAAATTTTTGGCTAAAACCATCCAAGTTCTTCAATCTCCCTTATAATCAACTCAGCAATGAAGAACTCCACAACAATATATCATAGCATAAACATAAGCAGCGGACACAGCTATGATTAACACAAACCAGCTTCAGTTCTACAAAACATAACAGCTACTGAAGCACACACATGCTACTGATCAACTTCTGATCATCACAAACATGGTATCAGAGCTATTAATCAACTCCCCCTTACTACTGAATTGCAGTGATAAATGGTATCAGAGCATAAACCAAAGTACAGTTGTTCTTCAGAACCACACTTCAGGAGCTTAACACTAATGTTCTTCAGGATCACTACACTTCTACACTTCAGGACCACATCATCACTCAGGTATATAACAAGCTTGTACTCCCCCTGAGACACATATTCCCCCTTGATCATATCTGGACATATAATGCTTGGTATCAGAGCAAAATTAGTCACCTTCTGAATCAAAGACACACACATCTGAAATGCAGCAATACATCTTCTAATTTTTGGTATCAGAGCCAACACATTGCATAGGATTTTCTCCCCCTTTTTAGCCATAAAATTCTGACAAATCAGAATCTTCAAATAGGGAATAAAATCAAAACAGGTAGCACATATCCTTGAAAACTTGTTAGATTCAGACTCAGGTTCAGGATCACACTTAGCATAGGCACAACTGGCAGGTACTCTATCTTTCTCACATCCAGTTTGCAGTAATTGCTATAATTCTTCATGCAAACACACTCCTAACTTGCTCCTTAAGTTTTCAAACTGCTTAGCATCCAAAGCTTTTGTGAAAATGTCAGCAACTTGTTCTTCAGTAGCTACATGCTCCAGCTGAATAATCTTGTCCTCCACAAGGTTTCTGATAAAATGATGTCTGATGTCTATGTGTTTGGTTCTGCTGTGCTGAATTGGATTCTTAGAGATGTTGATGGCACTCAAATTGTCACAAAACAATGTCATAGTTCCTTGTTCAATGTTGTACTCCTCCAGCATCTGCTTCATCCACACCAATTGTGAGCAACTACTTCCAGCAGCAATATACTCAGCCTCAGCAGTTGACAATGACACACAGTTCTGTTTCTTGCTGAACCATGAAATCAAGTTATTTCCTAAGAAGAAACAACCTCCTGAGGTACTCTTTCTGTCATCAGCACTTCCAGCCCAGTCAGCATCACTATATCCCATCAGTTCAGAACTTGAACTATGAGAATACATGATTCCATAGTCACTTGTGCTATTCACATACTTCAGGATCCTTTTAACTTGTGTCAGATGACTCATCTTAGGATCAGCTTGATATCTTGCACAAACTCCTACAACAAATGTGATATCAGGCCTGCTTGCAGTTAAGTACAATAGGCTCCCAATCATGCTTCTGTACTGACTTTGGTCTACTGAAACTCCATCTTCATCCTTAGTTAACTTCAGGTGAGTAGCAGCTGGTGTCCTCTTGTGAGCAGCAGATTCCATTCCAAACTTCTTCACTATGTTCTTGGCATACTTACTTTGAGAAATGAAGATTGTATCTTCCATTTGTTTGACTTGTAACCCAAGAAAGTAAGTCAGTTCACCAACTAAGCTCATTTCAAATTCTGACTGCATTTGCTGTACAAACAGTTTGACCATCTTCTGAGACATTCCTCCAAACACTATATCATCCACATAAATCTGAGCAATCATCAGACTCCCATTATTATCTTTAACAAACAAAGTCTTATCAGAACCTCCTTTTCTGTAACCTTGAGCCACAAGAAACTGAGTCAGTCTATCATACCATGCTCTTGGTGCTTGTTTCAATCCATATAAAGCCTTCTTTAACTTGTACACATGTTCTGGAAACTTAGGATCCACAAAACCCTTAGGCTGTTCAACATACACTTCCTCTTGCAGATATCCATTCAAGAATGCACTCTTTACATCCATCTGAAATAGCTTGAACTTGAGAATGCAGGATACACCCAACAGTAATCTTATGGACTCTAGTCTGGCCACAGGTGCAAAGGTCTCATCAAAGTCCAATCCCTCTACTTGAGTATAACCCTGAGCAACCAACCTAGCCTTGTTTCTGACTACAGTACCATTCTCATCTGTTTTATTCTTGTAAATCCATTTAGTACCAATTACATTCAACCCTTCAGGTCTTGGAACCAGATCCCACACTTCACTCCTTTTGAATTGATTCAACTCATCTTGCATTGCCTCAATCCAAAATTCATCAGTGAGGGCTTCTTTCACATTTTTGGGTTCAAACTTAGACACAAAACATGAATCAGTAGCAGCTGGTTCTGATCTCCTGGTTCTGACCCCTTGATCCAAACTCCCAATGATAAGCTCCTTAGGATGATCCTTCTGAATTCTAATAGATGGCCCTTTATTGGTAGAATTATGTTCTGGATGTACATCTGCTTCTTCAGACTCTGGATGAATTTCAGCTTCTGAAGTTTGTTCTTCTGATGGTTCAGACTCTGGAACAACTTCAGACTCACTTCTATCTTTCTCAGCAGTTAGATCATCAATTACCACATTAATGGACTCCATCACAACTTTAGTTCTTGAATTAAACACCCTATAAGCTCTGCTGTTCACTGAATAACCCAGGAATATGCCCTCATCAGACTTAGGATCCAGTTTTCTTCTATTCTCTCTGTCAGTCAAGATATAGCATCTGCTCCCAAAAACATGGAAATATTTGACTGTAGGCTTTCTCCCTTTCCACAATTCATACAGAGTTGATGCAGTACCTTTTTTTAAAGTGACTCTGTTGTGTATGTAACATGATGTGTTCATTGCTTCAGCCCAAAACATATATGGCAACTTCTTAGCATGCAACATAACCCTTGCACATTCTGCCAAAGTCCTATTCTTCCTCTCAACTATACCATTTTGCTGAGGTGTGATAGGTGCAGAAAACTCATGCTTTATACCTTCAGAGGCACAGAATTCTGAAAAACTCTTGTTTTCAAATTCTTTGCCATGATCACTTCTGATTCTGACAATTCCACAGTCCTTCTCTCTTTGTAATTGGGTACATAAGTCTTTAAACACTTCAAAAGTATCAGACTTCTCTCTAACAAAACTGATCCATGTATATCTTGAGTAGTAATCTACCATAACAAAAGCATATCTTTTTCCTCCAATACTTTCTACTTGCATAGGCCCCATTAAATCCATATGAACAAGTTCTAGAACTTTGGTAGTTACCTGGTGAACTAATCTGGGATGAGACTTTCTTGTTTGTTTTCCAATTTGACAATCACCACAAACATTGTCCTCATTGATCTTCAGATTAGGTACACCTCTGATAGCTTCAGCACTTAGGATTTTTTTCATGCCTTTCAGATGCAGATGTCCCAGCTTCTGGTGCCAGAGTTTGACTTCCTCTTCTGAGCTCATAAGACAAGAAGTCAGACTTCTTTCTTCTTCAGAAACCCACAAATAACAATTGTCTTTGGATCTGCAGCCTCTCATCTGAACCTTCCCTCCTTGATCAGCAACAATACACTCTTGCTTGTTGAAATTAACTTTCAATTCTTGATCACAAAGTTGGCTAATACTGATCAGATTAGAGGTTAATCCTTCCACCAGTAGCACATCATTAAGTCTGGGCAACCCTTCTCTGATCAAATCTCCAATACCCAGAATCTCACCTTTTACACCATCTCCAAATGTCACATAGCTTTTGGAATATGATCTGATATTGCTCAATAGCTTCTTCACACCAGTCATGTGCCTTGAAAACGCACTATCAAAGTACCAGTCTTCTTTTGAGGTGGCTCTCAGTGAAGTATGAGCAATCAGGCCTACATTCTGAACTTTGGGCTTCCACACCTTCTGAACATTCTGTCTGACAGCAGCTGGTTCAACTCTTCTATACTGAAAATGTTCAGGATAGCCATAAAGTTTGAAGCAGAATGGTTTGATATGCCCTTTCTTTCCACAATGATGACAGACCCATGGATGATTCCTTCTCCTTATGTTTCTGAAAGATTTCTGGGGTTGCTTCTGAGGTAGCATCTGAACATACTTCTGACCTTGCATCTGAGGTCTCTTCTGAGCTTGCTTCTGAGCTGGCATCTGGGCTTGTTTCTGAGGTCTCCTCTTTGATGTTCCAACCATAGAGTCATGAGTTTGAGTAGCAGGAACAAAACTCATCTGTTTAGGAATCAGAGTCTGATCTAGAAAACCTAAACCAGTTTTTCCTTGTTGCTGATTCCCCAAAATGTCCTCCAACTTATCAGTAGCAGAGTTCAACATCTTCACTTGCTTCTTCATTTGATCAAGTTGGGAGTTCAGTTGGTTCACTTCTTCTTTTAAATCTGAATTCTGTACTAACAGTTCACCTTTTTCAGCCTCCAGTTGTAGAATAGTCTCCTTCTGATCCAAAACTTGTTTGCAGACCTCAGCACTTCTGGTATACAGCTTCTTGTAGTTATCAGCTAGTTCATCATATGAGGTTTTAGCAGCTTCAGACACAGATGAGGCTTCAGACTCTGAGTCAGATTCTGAAAAAGTCTCAGACTCTAAAACAGCTTCCTTCTTTAAGATAGCTCCTGACCTCACTACCAGACCAGTATCACACATATCAGATTCACTAACATCATCATCTTCAGAACCATCATCAGACCATGAAATAGCTAGGCTCTTTTTCTGCTTCTTGAGAAAGTTGGGACATTCAGACTTGATGTGTCCATACCCTTCACACTCATAGCACTGCACACCTTTAGCTTGGTTACTTTTCTCCTCAGACTTGGTCTTCTTCTCATCAGTTTGTTGCTTTTTGTTATTGAATCTGAAATTCTGACCTTTGGCTTTGGCTTTTCTGTTAACATTCTTCAGAATCTTGTTGAATTGTTTTCCCAGCAACACTAGAGCTTCTGATAAGTCATCCTCCTCAGATTCTTGTTGATCATCAGCTTCAGAGTTCACAGTAAAAGCTACACCTTTTCCTTTCTTATCAGGCTGTTTGCAGAATGCAGTTTCAAAATTGAGCAAAGACCCAATCAGCTCCTCAAGCTTCATAGTGGTAATATCATGAGCCTCTTCAATTGCTGTCACCTTCATATCAAACCTTCTGGGCAGGGACCTGAGGATTTTTCTCACTAGCTTCTCATCTGACATCTTCTCCCCAAGAGAATCAAAGGAATTAGCCATATCAAGTACATTCATATAGAAATCCTGGATATTCTCATCTTCCTTCATCTTCAGATTCTCAAACTTAGTAGTCAGCAGCTGCAATCTGGACATCTTCACTTTAGAAGTTCCTTCATGAGTGGTTTTCAGAATTTCCCAAGCATCCTTAGCCACAGTACATTGTTTGATAAGTCTGAACATATTCTGATCAACACCATTAAAGATAGCATTCAAAGCTTTTGAATTTCCCAGAGACAAGTCATCTTCAGCTTTGGTCCATTCCTCCTCAGGCTTCAGAACCTCAGTCTTGTTACCATCTTTGTCTGTATACACAGGATGATCCCAGCCTTTAATCACAGCTTTCCAAGTCCTGCTGTCAATAGACTTTAGAAAAGCACACATCCTAGACTTCCAATATTCATAGTTTGTGCCATCTAGTAGGGGTGGTCTATTGACATAGCCTCCTTCTCTATCCATGCTTGCCAGAAATTAATCCTCTGGATCTCACCCAAATTACAGGCAGGGTGCCTGCTCTGATGCCAATTGAAATTCTGGCCAGGCAATACTTAAGAGATAAATGCAGGTTCTGATTAAAACTGGTTCTGAACCTAACAGGTTCTGAACAGAACTTAGCACAATATAAAAGCAAATAATCAACAGGAATATAAAGTGCAGGAAAGCTAAAAAACACAGAGGTTTGTTAACCCAGTTCGGAGTAAACACCTCCTACTCTGGGGGATACCAATCCAGGAAGGAATTCCACTATTGGAATTAACCCTTAAGACTTAGACACTGACTCCCAGTTCCTATCCCAAGCAATTAATCTCCACCTAGTCTTGAATTCTACCCAACACGTTGAGTATTAGAAAACCTCTAACTTCCTATTCAAGTAACTACAACCCAGCCACTTGAACTACCCTTAAACAAAGACACTCTGTTTTTCAGAAAACTTTAAAAACACAACTTCATTCGTACCTAGAGGCTTAGAATGAATTACAACTCAATGACAATCCTAAACCAACTCAAAACATATGAGTGGCGTACAAAAATAAAGCAAAAGCTTAAAAACAACTAAGACTCTATTTCTCTGAATAATACTCTTCAATTCGTCCCTTGAATAGCAGCAGCCCTCCTCTATTTATAGCCTTCAGTCTTGCATAACAAACTAATCTTTCTGATTTGATTTGTTACTGAAATAAGATTGGTCCAATAATGTAACAAATAAAACTGTACTGAATCTTTTAAAGATTATAACAGGAAAATATGAATTTCATATCTTTGAACCAAATCTTCAATAAAATCTTCTCCAAATAAATCAACATTCTAGAAGCCATATGCGTGGATAAATCTTCAATAAATCTTGCAAAGATTCGCATAGAAAAACCTTGAAAATAACCAGCTTCTGATGAAGTCAACATAAGTCAACGCTGGCATCAGAACCTGAATTCAGCTTCTGAAGTGCTACAGTGCATTCAGCTCCTGATGACATTTTCAGCTTCTGAATGGCTTCAAAACACAAAACTTGCAACTGAAGAAATGTTTCAAATATGGAGATGCTTCTATTCAATACTTTGGTTTTGCCAAAACATGCAGCCAACACCAAAAGACTCAACATCACGTATTGCTCATCAACGTCATTGATTTCCCAAATGACGTCGTGAGATCGATCGTATCGTTTAATCGATGATTTCTCAATCTATTAAACGATTCGAAAGCTTTACGATCCAATACTTTAATGTAATTATCAAAACCAAATCCCATTTCTAGAATTTCTTATCTTGATAGAATATCATTCTAAACCTAGATTCAAAAGTCTTTTTCAACAACATTTAAATCAAATATAAGAGTGAAAAGCAAGAAGAAATTCAATGGTATATAAAAATGCTAGAATCATATATTTACATATCAAAAGTTTACAACATGGAATGATTGATTACCTATTAATCCCAACAAAGGAGATTAGTTGATCATTGTCATGATAACTATTGCAAAACAAGAAAGGAAGATGAAGATATATTAAGGCTTGATGTCTCAAAGCTTCTTAATGTATTCCTCAATCCAAATCACTTTGCTATTTGAAGTTTACCTCCTTCTATGCCTATTCTCTCTCTTAGAAAACAAATATTTTGAGCTCTGGAAAATATAAAATCTGATAAAAAAACTAACTAACTAAAAAATGAGCTTCAAAATATATAAATATGCTGAGAATTTGCACGCTCGCTACAAACGACCAGCCTGTCGCTTGTAGCGAGGAAGTCAACTGGCCAATCCAAGAGCTCCACGTCATCCATCAGCATTAAACCGCCCTCTGGTCGCTGTAGCGACAAGGTCTGTCGCTACAAGCGATGGATCTTTGAAATTCCCTGCCTAGGCTCGCTTCAAGCGTCCAGTTCATCGCTTCAAGCGATGAACTCTTGATAATCCCTGCCTAAGCTCGCTTCTAGCGATGGAAGCTGCGCTTCAAGCGATGAAAACCTTGAAATCCCTGCCTATCCTCGCTACTAGCGATGGCTTCTGCGCTTGTAGCGATGGCATCAAGAAAAACTTCATTTCTTTGCATCAATCAGGTCCAAGCATGTATTTCCTGCATAATCACATGGGGTAAGGCTTAGGATCAAAATATTGCATTTTTAACACAAATATGCTATAATCCTAAGGTAACTTGTAAAACAAGTAATCATAAGTGCCCTAAAATGTATCAAAAGATAACAACTTTTAAGCACTTATCAAACTCTCCCCAACTTACATTTTGGCTTGTCCTCAAACCAAAGAATGAAAAGGAAATTTTCATAGCTTTTAAACCACAGTATTGAGCAATTAGCAAAGGATTCAAAAGTGCGAAGAAATAAACATCAAATGAGTGATTCAAATGTGATTGCGCAAGCTAAAGTTCAGTTTCTCATTAAACAAGATACATACTATAAATGTGAACTAGTTCTAAACACAAAGAATCAAATCACACAATCCTAAACAAGCAACATGTTTAAATTTGAACCAAACCTAACACACTTCTATATAAAGTATATGAACAATTTGAAATCTATTGTGAGGGTATGAACACTCATCCAACAAACATGATAACATTCCAATTAAATTATGTGTCCATCTAATTATCATTTCCAAAAGCGTAAAAGGCATTGATCAAAAGGTCTTTAAGGGTTGTAATTGGGCTAGGTTACAAAAGAATTGTCATATGTGGGATATTTGAATTCAAATGGCCAAGCAAAAGGAACATTCTATCTAATTACAAACTTCCTTCTTTTTCCAATACAACACTTGGTGAATTTCATATTTTTCTTTTCTTGATTGATCTTGACAACTTTTTCTTTGAATTATTGCAAACCTTTTCATTTTTCTCTTTTCTTTTTCTTGGTTTGCTTTTCTTTCTTTTTTCTCTTTTCTTTTCTTTTTCTCGTTGTCAAGATCAATTATCACTTTCACCATTACATTGACATAAACATAACCTCCCTTTCTCCCCAACTTATTTCAATGACACCCTAATCGAATGTTCCTTTATCATTATGGCAAAGGTCAATAAAAACGATGGATAAGGGTTCACAAGAAAACAACTATCAGAATTCAATAAAGAGTTAACTATGAACTGAATTTTTTTACAAACTCCGGCAATTTAAATAAGCAATTGAGCTTATTAAAATTGACAGTTCACAATTAACGATTCTGATTCAATAGGCTCAGAGGGGTTAACAGATACTCACACTTCTCACAGGGTAGGTTTATTTGGTCAAGTATTTCACTCAATTTCAAAAAAATTGCCTTGATCACTTCAATGCTTTTATACAAATTAAAACAACAACAGATTTAACATAAAATAACTGAGTTAAACATGAAATGTTGGTCTCCTGCATATATACAATGGTTGAGGATACCTCACATTTTGGCTAGTTCTATATTGGTTCAAAACTAAACAAATGCTTGCGTAAAACTGAATAAATTAACTTGTGTGTAAAGAACTTATTCACATTCAAGAATATACCTAGAAAAACAAGAAAACGAGTACCTTAGCTGCGCGCTTTAACACTCATTCTATCATTATCACTCAAATGATTCTAAGCTCAAGCACTGGCTTTTGAATCTTTCATCTTTCTTTCAACATTGTTGGGATAATTTCAAAAAAAATTTAACCATAAATAAATAACAAAACATAAATAAAATATAAACTATACTAAACATGTTATAACCAAAATAAAATAACATAAAAGCATAAGGTAACATCATCCATGGTAAACAAAACATAAACAAAACAAAGTACAAAACATAATAAAATGTCATAAAAGTACAAAGCTTAATAAATAAAATGAAAGGGATGATAAAACAAAAGCTGCAGCTTTGCATCAAAATCAGTCTGAATCTGAATCCATGTCTTCAGAATCTATCATGGCTGCAGCCATACGGTCAATGCTATTAGTAGCCGCCGATGAATCATCTCCAAGGTCGTCATCAACATCAGCATCGTCATCACCATCATCACCGGCATCCTCATCACCAACATCCGCAGCAGCTGCCCCTCCAGGAAAGAAAGGCCTGTCCCCAGGCCAAGCTATGTGCTCTGAGAAGAAGGCTGGCGTCCATGTGCTTTGGCCACTGTCGTGCAGATGACTCTGAATAGTCGTGAGATCCCGGTGATTTGACGCATTCTGCGCCATGAGAAAAGAGCTCACCAGAGAGGGGTCCCAACTAGAGAAATCCAGTGGTGGAAAGGTCGGGCCCTGAGGGTGGCTAGGGTGATGTGGTGGTGGTGGTGGTGGTACACTAGAAGGACCGGCTGATGTGGATGGTCCAGCTGAGGAAGAAGGTGGGGCAGGAGGTGTGGGGGTGGAGCAATACCTATTGATGTACCTGTCATCAATAGGATTCTTGATCTCTTCATCTACCTGGTTGGGCATGTGTACCCTAGCCCTTCTACAAAGTCCCATAATCAAACCAGGAAAGGTCAGTGGGCATTTGGGTTTGCCTGGGGGTAGGATGCCGCTCTCAGCTACTACCCTCATCTCATTGGCTATAAGCCTAGCAACGTCAACCTGACGGTTGCTAAGGATATAGTGTAGAAGAGGTGTAACGTCGAGGGTGGTAGAAAAGGTGTGTGATTTAGGCCGGATATTATATAAAATTAGGGTAAGGACTACCTGAGCAGGAGTGGTCATATCCTCTCTAAAGGCTCTGAAAGGCTTACCCGAAGCCTTACTCACATCGTAGTGCTTCCCCTCCTGGAAGATGTCTCGTGCAATCAGCTCATGATCCCAATTCCCGCTCCTCTGATGCTCATGGAAGTCACATAGCATAGTAGGTGCTAGTGGATTATCCTCTTCACAAAGCTCCAGTGGCTTACCCAAGTACGCATTGATGGACATGCGATCAAAGGCAATAGTGCGCCCTCGCACGTATGTAGTCCATGTGAATTGCTGAAGACGTGTTGGTGAAAGTCGACAAGTTCTTGTTCCCCATCGACTTTGTAGTGATGGACATGCCGGAGGATGATGATGTGCTGCTACTTCTTGGGAGAACTTTCATGCAAACGGCACGGATGATGATTGATCTTGACGGAGGCTTGATGAAAGTCCGTGTGGACGATGAAGAAGTCAATTTCAACATCAACGAAGCGATGAAGTATCCTAGTGATAAAGGTGTTTGCTTCAAGATGGATGCAACGGAAGAATTGATAGTTGATACGAGAAACCAATTGCATCACTTGACACATCTTGAAAGAGTTTTGACAAACGCACTAAGTATCATAGGAGAAGAAGATGAGAAGGAGCTTGAAGAGTGTTTGAAGGAGCTTGATTCGTTGAAGGAAATTCCTCCTCACAAAGCCAAAATCGAGGAATTGACGAATGAAGCTAAAGTTGAAGAAGTGAAGCCGGAGATGAAGATCTTGCCCTCACATTTGAAGTATGTGTTTCTTGATCAAGAGGGTACCAAACCGGTAATCATTAGTAGCTCCTTGTCAAACCATGAAGAAACAAAATTGGTCGAAGTTTTGAAGTCCAACAAGGAAGCAATAGGTTGGACACTATCCGACTTAAAAGGGATAAGTCCATCTTATTGCATGCATAAGATCATGATGGAAGAGGATTATAAGCCGGTAGCACAACCTCAAAGACGGCTAAACCCAAACATGAAGGAAGTAGTCCGGAAAGAAGTAGTTAAGCTACTTGAAGCCGGCATGATATATCCGATCTCGGATAGCACCTGGGTTAGTCCGGTTCAAGTTGTCCCTAAGAAGGGAGGTATGACAGTAATCACGAACGAGAAGAACGAGCTCATACCGACAAGAACCGTAACCGGTTGGAGGATGTGTATCGACTACCGGAGGCTTAACAAAGCAACTAGAAAAGATCATTTTCCTCTACCATTTATGGATCAAATGCTAGAGAGGCTGTCAGGACAAGCTTTTTATTGTTTCCTTGACGGATATTCGGGTTACAATCAGATTTCGGTGAATCCAGACGATCACGAGAAGACTGCATTCACATGTCCTTTTGGGGTATTTGCATATCGACGCATGCCGTTCGGATTATGTAACGCTCCAGCAACATTTCAACGATGCATGCAAGCCATTTTTGCAGACTTGATAGAGAAAAGCATTGAAGTGTTTATGGACGACTTCTCAGTTTTCGGGTCATCATATGATTTGTGCTTGAAGAATCTGGACACGGTACTGAAACGGTGCAAGGAAACCAACTTGGTGCTCAATTGGGAGAAGTGTCACTTCATGGTAACCGAGGGTATAGTCCTTGGTCACAAGATCTCCTCCAAGGGTATTGAAGTTGATAAAGCTAAGATCGACGTGATAGGAAAGCTTCCACCACCAGTCAACATCAAAGGAATCCGAAGTTTCCTAGGCCATGCCGGGTTCTATCGGAGATTCATCAAAGACTTCTCAAAAATTGCAAAGCCATTGAGCAATTTGCTCAACAAAGATAAGTCTTTTGATTTTGACAATGATTGTTTACATGCTTTTAATAGTTTAAAGGATAGCTTAACATCCGCACCCATAATCACCGCACCAAACTGGACATATGATTTTGAACTTATGTGCGATGCAAGTGATTATGCGGTAGGCGCGGTGTTAGGTCAACGCAAAAACAAAATTTTTCATGCTATACACTATGCAAGTAAAGTTTTAAATGACGCACAAGTCAATTATGCTACCACTGAAAAAGAATTACTTGCTATAGTGTTCGCATTAGAAAAATTTCGTTCGTATCTCATAGGTTCAAAAATTGTTATCTGGACTGACCATGCAGCTATCAAGTACTTAATTACCAAACCCGACTCAAAGCCGAGACTCATCCGTTGGATGTTGCTACTCCAAGAGTTTGATTTGGAGATTAAGGACAAGAAGGGGACTGAGAACCTAGTAGCTGATCATCTGTCAAGATTGGTGAACAATGAGATAACGAAGAATGAGAGGGACATCCTTGAAGAGTTCCCGGATGAGAAGTTGCTTATGGTGCAAGAAAGACCATGGTTCGCTGACATGGCCAATTACAAAGCAACGGGTTTCATACCGGAGGATTACACATGGCAAATGAAGAAGAGGTTGTTGAGAGACGTAACTCAATTCATTTGGGATGACCCGTACCTCTTCAAGATTGGAGCAGACCACTTGTTAAGAAGATGTGTTGCAAGAGAAGAAGCCAAGGACATCATGTGGCATTGTCACAACTCGCCATATGGTGGTCATTATAGTGGAGAAAGAACTGGAGCAAAAGTTCTTCAAGCAGGCTTTTATTGGCCCACTTTGTTCAAAGACGCATACGAACATGTGAAGGAATGCGAGAGTTGCCAGAAAACCGGAGGGATTTCAAAAAGGAATGAAATGCCTCTACAAAGTATCCTTGAAGTCGAAGTCTTCGACTGTTGGGGTATTGACTTTGTAGGGCCATTTCCATCCTCCATGAACAACGAGTACATTCTGGTGGTTGTTGACTATGTGTCAAAGTGGGTAGAAGCAATAGCATCCCAGAAAGCCGATAGCAAGACGGTGGTCAAGTTTCTGAAAAGAAACATCTTTTCCCGATTTGGAACTCCAAGATTGCTAATAAGTGATGGAGGTTCTCACTTCTGCAATCAACAGTTAGCAAAAGCACTTGAGCACTATGGAGTAAAGCACAAGGTTGCTTCACCATACCATCCACAGACCAACGGTCAAGCCGAGGTATCCAACCGTGAAATCAAACGGATACTTGAGAAGACCGTGTCATCATCAAGAAAGGATTGGGCGATGAAACTAGACGAAGCATTGTGGGCCTATAGGACCGCATATAAAGCTCCTACGGGTTTCACACCATTCCAGTTGGTGTATGGAAAAGCATGCCACTTGCCGGTCGAGTTGGAGCACAAAGCGTTTTGGGCGCTCAAGTTTTTGAACTTTGATCAAGAGCAAGCGGGGGAGAAGAGAAAGCTTCAGATGAATGAGTTAGAAGAAATGCGTGACCAAGCTTATCAGTCAAGCAAGCTTTATAAGGAAAAGGTCAAACGGTATCATGACAAGAAGATCATGAAGAGGGAATTCAGGCCTGGTCAAATGGTGTTGCTGTTCAATGCAAGGCTAAGACTATTTCCGGGTAAATTGAAGTCCAAATGGTCCGGTCCGTTCATGATAAAGGAGGTCAAACCTTATGGAGCTGTGGAGCTAGAAGATCCTGTCACTAAGTCAACATGGACAGTGAATGGACAGAGGCTGAAGCCATATTTTGGAGGTGAAGTTGTTCGGCACACGACGACGATTTCACTCATCGATTCTTATGCATAAGCGAATCAGGCGTCGATCTAATGACGTTAAACAAGAGCTTGTTGGGAGGCACCCCAATTTTGTAAGTATGTTGCATTTTTAGTGTTATTTTAGTTCTGTACAGTTATTTATGCATGTAGGGATAGTGGCAAGAACTCAAAATTTTATTTTTCTGTTTCCTGTCATGGTCGCTACAGCGACAGATTCATCGCTGTAGCGATGAGATTTGCACTACGTCGCTGTAGCGACGTACTTGTCGCTTGTAGCGAGAGCTTCCAAACCTTGCGCTTGTAGCGCCACACCACGCTTGTAGCGATGGGCTTATAGCCTGTCGCTGTAGCGACAGGTCGCGCGCTTGTAGCGACCGTAGCAGAAACCAGTTTTATAGTTCCCAGGCCACTAGTTACTTTTGCCCTACCTCCCAACCACTTTCATTAATGTCCTAGCCGTTTTATCTTTTATTTTCGCACACTGTTCACAGTACATACATTCCATTCCCTTTTGCTTTCTATTTCTGCATTCTATTTCGAAATTCTGCACAATCTTGCAAATCAACTCTTTACCTGTGTTTAATCTTGCTCAAACAACCTCCAGGTATGTTTTTCGTCCTTTTCTGTTACTGCTTATATGCTCTTTACTGATTATTGATGCCTGCATGTGTATTAAAAATTTTAGGGTTTAGGGTTTTGAAAATTTTGAACTTAAATTCTGCCCTGTTGTTATACCCATGATTAGACATAGTTTAAGCTTTAGTAAATGAACTTAAATCACTTAGAAAACTCCCATTTCATCCTCTTGTTCATAAAGTTCGTATTTTGAAAAAACCTATGTAAAAATTCAAAATAATTTAGGGTTTTTGAGGATTTAGGAAGTTTAGGTGATTTTTATTCATTTATATTTGCTTTAGGGTTAATTTCGCATGCTACAAGTAGGTTTAAATCCAGAAAATCATGAATTTTGAAAATGGGTGTTCCTCGCTACACAGCGCTTGTAGCGCAGGAAACCAGCAATTTCTGGGTTCGCTCGCTACAAGCGACCAAGCTGTCGCTGTAGCGACGAAACCCAGAATTTGTTTTATTTTTCTTTTAATTTGAACCTGACTTGTATCCTACCTAATTATTGTCTGTTTTAATCCTTGTGTAGGAATGGCACCCAAATCCTCATCCAAAAGACAAAGGAACGTTGAGAGCTCGTCATCTCGACCTAGAGCCAACATTCAACCGCATGACGCGAGTCGTTTCTTGAGTTTGAGGAATCAAGAACGGTACGAGGAGCTGAAAACACGGAGAATCTGGTCTGAGAAGCAATTCCAGATATCAGAAGAGGGAGAATATGGAGGGATAGCACACATGATCAATGAAAGGAAATGGGGGATACTGTGCACTCCACCGAGGAAGATAAACTACGACATCGTGCGGGAATTCTATGCAAATGCAATCCCAGCAGACCCATCTGACGAATTCACATGGACTACATACGTGCGAGGGCGCACTATTGCCTTTGATCGCATGTCCATCAATGCGTACTTGGGTAAGCCACTGGAGCTTTGTGAAGAGGATAATCCACTAGCACCTACTATGCTATGTGACTTCCATGAGCATCAGAGGAGCGGGAATTGGGATCATGAGCTGATTGCACGAGACATCTTTCAGGAGGGGAAGCACTACGATGTGAGTAAGGCTTCGGGTAAGCCTTTCAGAGCCTTTAGAGAGGATATGACCACTCCTGCTCAGGTAGTCCTTACCCTAATTTTATATAATATCCGGCCTAAATCACACACCTCTTCTACCACCCTCGACGTTACATCTCTTCTACACTATATCCTTAGCAACCGTCAGGTTGACGTTGCTAGGCTTATAGCCAATGAGATGAGGGTAGTAGCTGAGAGCGGCATCCTACCCCCAGGCAAACCCAAATGCCCACTGACCTTTCCTGGTTTGATTATGGGACTTTGTAGAAGGGCTAGGGTACACATGCCCAACCAGGTAGATGAAGAGATCAAGAATCCTATTGATGACAGGTACATCAATAGGTATTGCTCCACCCCCACACCTCCTGCCCCACCTTCTTCCTCAGCTGGACCATCCACATCAGCCGGTCCTTCTAGTGTACCACCACCACCACCACCACATCACCCTAGCCACCCTCAGGGGCCGACCTTTCCACCACTGGATTTCTCTAGTTGGGACCCCTCTCTGGTGAGCTCTTTTCTCATGGCGCAGAATGCGTCAAATCACCGGGCTCTCACGACTATTCAGAGTCATCTGCACGACAGTGGCCAAAGCACATGGACGCCAGCCTTCTTCTCAGAGCACATAGCTTGGCCTGGGGACAGGCCTTTCTTTCCTGGAGGGGCAGCTGCTGCGAATGTTGGTGATGAGGATGCCGGTGATGATGGTGATGACGATGCTGATGTTGATGACGACCTTGGAGATGATTCATCGGCGGCTACTAATAGCATTGACCGTATGGCTGCAGCCATGATAGATTCTGAAGACATGGATTCAGATTCAGACTGATTTTGATGCAAAGCTGCAGCTTTTGTTTTATCATCCCTTTCATTTTATTTATTAAGCTTTGTACTTTTATAACATTTTATTATGTTTTGTACTTTGTTTTGTTTATGTTTTGTTTACCATGGATGATGATACCTTATGCTTTTATGTTATTTTATTTTGGTTATAACATGTTTAGTATAGTTTATATTTTATTTATGTTTTGTTATTTATTTATGGTTAAAATTTTTTTGAAATTATCCCAACAATGTTGAAAGAAAGATGAAAGATTCAAAAGCCAGTGCTTGAGCTTAGAATCATTTGAGTGATAATGATAGAATGAGTGTTAAAGCGCGCAGCTAAGGTACTCGTTTTCTTGTTTTTCTAGGTATATTCTTGAATGTGAATAAGTTCTTTACACACAAGTTAATTTATTCAGTTTTACGCAAGCATTTGTTTAGTTTTGAACCAATATAGAACTAGCCAAAATGTGAGGTATCCTCAACCATTGTATATATGCAGGAGACCAACATTTCATGTTTAACTCAGTTATTTTATGTTAAATCTGTTGTTGTTTTAATTTGTATAAAAGCATTGAAGTGATCAAGGCAATTTTTTTGAAATTGAGTGAAATACTTGACCAAATAAACCTACCCTGTGAGAAGTGTGAGTATCTGTTAACCCCTCTGAGCCTATTGAATCAGAATCGTTAATTGTGAACTGTCAATTTTAATAAGCTCAATTGCTTATTTAAATTGCCGGAGTTTGTAAAAAAATTCAGTTCATAGTTAACTCTTTATTGAATTCTGATAGTTGTTTTCTTGTGAACCCTTATCCATCGTTTTTATTGACCTTTGCCATAATGATAAAGGAACATTCGATTAGGGTGTCATTGAAATAAGTTGGGGAGAAAGGGAGGTTATGTTTATGTCAATGTAATGGTGAAAGTGATAATTGATTTTGACAACGAGAAAAAGAAAAGAAAAGAGAAAAAAGAAAGAAAAGCAAACCAAGAAAAAGAAAAGAGAAAAATGAAAAGGTTTGCAATAATTCAAAGAAAAAGTTGTCAAGATCAATCAAGAAAAGAAAAATATGAAATTCACCAAGTGTTGTATTGGAAAAAGAAGGAAGTTTGTAATTAGATAGAATGTTCCTTTTGCTTGGCCATTTGAATTCAAATATCCCACATATGACAATTCTTTTGTAACCTAGCCCAATTACAACCCTTAAAGACCTTTTGATCAATGCCTTTATGCTTTTGGAAATGATAATTAGATGGACACATAATTTAATTGGAATGTTATCATGTTTGTTGGATGAGTGTTCATACCCTCACAATAGATTTCAAATTGTTCATATACTTTATATAGAAGTGTGTTAGGTTTGGTTCAAATTTAAACATGTTGCTTGTTTAGGATTGTGTGATTTGATTCTTTGTGTTTAGAACTAGTTCACATTTATAGTATGTATCTTGTTTAATGAGAAACTGAACTTTAGCTTGCGCAATCACATTTGAATCACTCATTTGATGTTTATTTCTTCGCACTTTTGAATCCTTTGCTAATTGCTCAATACTGTGGTTTAAAAGCTATGAAAATTTCCTTTTCATTCTTTGGTTTGAGGACAAGCCAAAATGTAAGTTGGGGAGAGTTTGATAAGTGCTTAAAAGTTGTTATCTTTTGATACATTTTAGGGCACTTATGATTACTTGTTTTACAAGTTACCTTAGGATTATAGCATATTTGTGTTAAAAATGCAATATTTTGATCCTAAGCCTTACCCCATGTGATTATGCAGGAAATACATGCTTGGACCTGATTGATGCAAAGAAATGAAGTTTTTCTTGATGCCATCGCTACAAGCGCAGAAGCCATCGCTAGTAGCGAGGATAGGCAGGGATTTCAAGGTTTTCATCGCTTGAAGCGCAGCTTCCATCGCTAGAAGCGAGCTTAGGCAGGGATTATCAAGAGTTCATCGCTTGAAGCGATGAACTGGACGCTTGAAGCGAGCCTAGGCAGGGAATTTCAAAGATCCATCGCTTGTAGCGACAGACCTTGTCGCTACAGCGACCAGAGGGCGGTTTAATGCTGATGGATGACGTGGAGCTCTTGGATTGGCCAGTTGACTTCCTCGCTACAAGCGACAGGCTGGTCGTTTGTAGCGAGCGTGCAAATTCTCAGCATATTTATATATTTTGAAGCTCATTTTTTAGTTAGTTAGTTTTTTTATCAGATTTTATATTTTCCAGAGCTCAAAATATTTGTTTTCTAAGAGAGAATAGGCATAGAAGGAGGTAAACTTCAAATAGCAAAGTGATTTGGATTGAGGAATACATTAAGAAGCTTTGAGACATCAAGCCTTAATATATCTTCATCTTCCTTTCTTGTTTTGCAATAGTTATCATGACAATGATCAACTAATCTCCTTTGTTGGGATTAATAGGTAATCAATCATTCCATGTTGTAAACTTTTGATATGTAAATATATGATTCTAGCATTTTTATATACCATTGAATTTCTTCTTGCTTTTCACTCTTATATTTGATTTAAATGTTGTTGAAAAAGACTTTTGAATCTAGGTTTAGAATGATATTCTATCAAGATAAGAAATTCTAGAAATGGGATTTGGTTTTGATAATTACATTAAAGTATTGGATCATAAAGCTTTCGAATCGTTTAATAGATTGAGAAATCATCGATTAAACGATACGATCGATCTCACGACGTCATTTGGGAAATCAGTGACGTTGATGAGCAATACGTGATAATGCCATATATAAGAAAAAGCTAGAATCCGTATTTACAATCAATCGAATATAAACGATGTTTGATTGATGAATGTTAATCCTAACACCTTTTATGTCCTATTACTCTACTATTTATTTATTAAGTTTTTAAATGATGAGTAGCGTAGTAAAGAAAAAGGTTAAACCCTAACTTAAGACGATAATCGACGTTGAACGGTTTATGATATCACGTTAATCCCTGTGGAACGATATAAAAACGATACTTGCTTTTGACTAACATCACTTACTTAGTCTCTGGACCTTAGGAATTAATCAAAACTTTCTCAAAAAAAGGTCAAATAGTCAAAATAAAAAACATTTCATATAATCAAAAAAAATCTCAAAAACATTCAATCTTGGATTTTAAACCAAGTGTCTTTTCTTTCTTAATCAAACCTAATCAATCTTTAATCACTTAAACTTTTTCTTCAATTTAAAATCAATCAAACTCACATTTTATCTCTTCTATGCCTTTCGGCCTCTTATCTTTCTCAAAACTTTTTTCAAACTTTAAAATCAATTAAAACCAATCACTCGGCTTTTTACCCCGAACTACATGATTTTG
This sequence comes from Medicago ruthenica, assembly GCA_018208015.1. Lineage (NCBI taxonomy): Eukaryota > Viridiplantae > Streptophyta > Magnoliopsida > Fabales > Fabaceae > Medicago > Medicago ruthenica. The sequence continues at coordinate 62,725 of WNNG01000602.1, read as the reverse complement.
ATCCCATTCGGGTATGTAGGCAAAAGACTTTGTCTTTCCAAATCAACAAAACAACAAAAACATTTTTCTTTCTTTCCATTCATCACTTTAATCTTTTCACACTTAGGCATTTATTTTACAAACAAATAATCAATTTTAGCATGAAGATAATTAAAAACAAGAGGTTCCTATAGAGTACTATAGACGTTTAGGGTGCTAATACCTTCCCTTTGCGTAACCAACCCCCGGACCTTGATCTCTAAAAAATAGGGTTTTTCGAACTTTCTCCCTTTTCCTCGGAAAAATAAAAGATCGGTGGTGAACTTAAAATTGCGAGTCAACGCTAACTAATAGCTTGATATCCAAAAATCACCGCGACAATAATCATGTTTGTATTTATCGATAGACACATACATGACACATGTCAAAGATAACTTATTGATCATTATAACAGTCGATAAGACATGTACGTTGCACGGGTCGAAAGTCTAGACCAGTTTTAAAGAAGGCAGTTTCCTTTGGTTGTATCATTTGCAATGACCATTAACAAGAGTCAAGGTCAGACACTTAAAAATGTGGGCATATACCTTCCAATGCATGTATTTTCACATGGACAATTGTATGTTGGTGTATCGAGAGTGACTTCAAGAGAAGGGTTGAAGATATTAATCACAGACGAAGATGGTGAAGATACTGATTTTACCTCTAACATCGTCTATGAGGAAGTATTTCGTAATGTTTAATGTAAAACATATCATGTAGGTGATGATCAGACCACACTTACTATCTGTGTCATTTTAGTATTTCATACAATATTATCTTCTCGTGTTGTACTTTAAAAAAAATCATTGTATTCGATTTTTATCGATTGTATTCCAGTTCATAAGACCCGTGCGGCGCACAAGTCATCAATCTAGTTTCCTTAAAAATTGAAGGGTTGACAACAAAAATAATCCAACTATAAATCTGAGACTGGCTTCAACACTTTACTTTGCCCTTGTATACTTTAGCTTTAACATTGAATATTCGGTCAAAAAATCAACTTTAACATTGAATATAATTAAATTATTATGCTATAAGTGCATTGCTAAACTATGCACTCCCTCCATATTTTATCATAAGTCACTTTAGAAAAAATATTTTGGTTTTATCATAAGTCACATTACAATATCAATGCATCATTGATGATTTTTTTTCTATCATACCCTTGACGATTATTACTCTCTCTTCTTTCAATTATTTTAATCTCTTTTTCCGATATCATTAATAAGGGATAGTATTGTAAATGCACTCATAATTTCTTTTTTGAATACAAAATTAATTATATTTCTTAATATGTGTGAAAATGTCAAAGCGACTTACAATAAAATATGAAAGGAGTAACATTTCTTTTTGACAAAAACAAAATGATATTCATTCGTTCAAAATTAATAGAGTACATCATTCAATATCGCTAAAAACGTAAATGATGAATCTGCAAACAAACTCACAACATCCGAGATAATAACATACAATGGCAAAATGTCTGCAAATAATATGATAAAATTAAAGTGATCGAAATACCAATGTTTTCGAACCTACAACGTTGACACTCAGATCATTGATGAATAACCGATTTTTCAGTAGGAACCAAATGAACACCACAACAAGACAATAAACAACACGTCGTTGCACTTAGACGACGAAATCACGAAGAAAAAAGCCTACATTATGTGAAAATTACTTATTTATATTTAAATATAGAGAAAAAGATGAAGAGAGGTAATTTCTGATCCAAAATTGATCCAAAATCACCTCTCAATGAAGACAATGGAAGAGAGAACCTAAAGAGAGAAAATTAGTTCTGACTTGTTAGAGAAAATTAATGTCATAAATAGTAACATTTCACCATAAAAATGAATAGTAACAATTCGTTAATCTTTCATCAATAGAGAAAAAAGATGAAGAGGGGTAATTTCTAATAAAAAATTGATCCAAAATCACCCATCAATGAAGACAATGGAAGAGAGAACCTAAAGAGAGAAAACTAGTTCCGACTCGTTAGAGAAAATTAATGTCATAAATAGTAACATTTCGATGTAAAAAAATGAATATTATCCGTTTGTTAATCTTTCATCAATAGAGAAAAAGATGAAGATGGTAATTTTTGATCAAAAATTGATCCTAAATCAACCATCAACGATGACAGTTGAAGAGAGAATCTAGACAGAGAAAACTAGTACCGACTTGTTAGAGAAAATTAATGTCACAAGTAGTAACACTTCAACGTAAAAAAAATGAAGAGTAACAGTTTGTTAATCTTTCATAAGTTTTTATTATTTTATTTTATTGTTGTCAATTGGCTTAGTAGTTAGTAATTCACCCTAAATGTTTATTTTATTTTTTTGGTCAACCATCCTAGTGACTAGAAATTCACTAAACTAAATAAGCGGAAAACTCAAGATTCGAACTTCAATCCTTACATATATAACGTGATGCCCCTACCAATTGAGTTATGTTTACCAAGACAACCAAGACAACCAATTTACTGGCATTGGTGATATATCATATAAAAGCATATGATATATTAATCTACGGGCATTAGTGAAAGAAATTAACCACACAATCACAACCAATTTTTTCACCAAGTAAAATCATGAAAATATTGTTAAGCAAACGGCTATATGCTCAACTTCGTGTTGACTACGCATGCGCCACAGGGTAGGTACCATTTGACTCTGAATAATGTATACAGTATTAGGGAAGTCCCAACTTGACGCCAACTGATAATAGTCCCCCATATTTAGTTTTAGGGGAGTCCCAATTATGCAGAATGCACTGGACGCCAACTGATAGAGTTCATTTGTCTGCACAAATATGGTTTTTATTCATCCACAAAAACAGTCACACAAAAATGAATTGTCGAAACAACTAAAGAGCCAAACTACCATTTTCCGATTCAATTCCACAGTCCCTGTCACTATTGTATGATGATATTGAGAAAAAAAAAACTTCTTCCATGGGTGGGATTTTATCATTAAAGAGGGATAATAATACAAATTGTTAAATAAGTTTTTTGTCCGTACAAATACTAACATCTAACTAAACCCATCAAAAGAGGTCACGTCTCCTTAATCTATATTAACTGCGGGTTTTTGTGGTCCAAAGTTAATAAACAGAAGTACTACTTTTCGTTTGGCTATAAATATCAACAACAGTTTTTTTTTTTTAAAGATCAACAGCTTGTTTGTGACACATTCAATCCATTAACCATGTCAAACATCCATCTCATCTTGTATTGTAAAGTGTTTTTATTTTCACAAGTAAAGATCCAATTAGGTCCTGCATAATTGTCCCGCAATACAATTTAAACTCTCACAAAAATAAAATTCAAACTAGTCATTGACATTTTTATATTGAAAACAAATCAATCCATCTGTTCTAATGAGTTCAGATTAATTTGTCTTTTGTATAAAATGGTAAGGACTAATTTTATTTTATTTTTGTCATAGATTAAATTGGATCGTGAAAAATATGCAAAAAACTTAATTGAGTCTTCACTCTACAAAATATTATAAGTCATTTATACTTTTAATACATAAGATAAAAAATTATATAATATGTCATATGCAGGATTAGGCGACCATCTAGTACCCTAATTTTTTAGGGGCACCAAAAATATTTTAGTATAACATGACTATAGACATTTAAATGTAAATTGAAAGATACTATCTTAGAAAAAGGTGAATTATCTATAGCATGACTAAAGATATTTCACGAATTATCATGAATAGTGTATTTTGGATACACAACATCACCACCACGTGAAAATGTGAATTTCTAATTGTTAGTCTACTTGACAAAAAAAAAACACCACCACCTCGTGATTTCCGTGAATTCCGGAATTAAATTATTCCAACCATTTTGCCATATTGACTCATATTTAACCGCTTCGTGAGAGAATTCGGGAAAACCTTTTCGTTGAAAATAGCAACACTAGTAGGGATATCGCATAGTATATGTTACTGTGCAGGGGTTGCTGTTCGAACCCTAAACACTTCACCAATTCATCTTAAGAGTGAATTTCTAACCACTAGACTACTTGACAAAAAAAAATAGACATTTTTTAATTGTTCAATTAAAATCAAACTTCTCCTTTACTATTGATCTAAGGGCAACACATACTTAAATAAACACACACGAAAAGGGTAAAATAGCGACCCCGGTTCAAACTCAGAATTCCATATAAATATTCTCACAGCCAAACTGTTAGGTTACAACAAGGAGGACAAATCATACTTTATGATTGTTAAACTCGTCAAAGATATTTAATCATTTTCAAATTAATACAAACCTTGTAGAATAATAGTATTATTATTAATTAAAATCTTATCTGCCCTTTTCTTTAGTAAGGCGTGGTTAGACGTTTTGGTTTGGTTGGGTGTTAGTTTTGCATTTTCTAACATGTTGTTCATTTTAACGGATTGGTGTGTCATGGTAAAACAACGCGTAGATTTGCTCACTCTATATGGGTAGCATACATTTGATTGAGAAAATTTTTGGTCAGCATGATTGTAACAAAGGTCTAATTATTGATAAGGTAAATATTTTGGCCTTTTCGAAATAAAGCAAAGCTCAAAGATTTTCTTTTGATTTCTATCATTGGAGCGCTAAACCTCTTCAATGTATTGGCATTGATGTTCATTGACTTTTAATTCTGATTTTGATGTAGGCAACTTGTTTAATTGTTTTGATGCGTTATTTCTATCTTGTACTTCTACATAATTGTCTATTCAATGTACATCTTGTGTTGTGATTAGTTTTTGTTAATATATATTGTACTTTTTGGCTTTTTTTTTTCTCTCCACTCAACCGAATAAAAGAACTACTTTATTTTTTTTTTTAGACTTCCATCTCCTTAATTTCCGTATAATTTTGTTGTAGTTCATTATGTTTTTAGAATTTGGCCCCATTGAATTCCAAAAAAAAAAAAAGATATTTGAACAAAGAAAAAAAATATGAAAATAGGATGAGTGAAGTAATAATGAAATAAAAAAAATTTGCAATTGCTTTTATCATTCTACCCTAACTGGACCAAAGGTTATATGATGAAGTTGGGCTTACACGATAGTCTATTTAACAGTGTCAATTGGGCTATCTTGCTCAGGGGAAATGGGAGAGTGCAAAAAGAGACAAATAGCAGAAATATCATCAATGGCAATACCCCTTCTCTTGCGCTTCCATGCATGTACTGCACATTCCACCAAACGTTTAGCTGATTTTGCTTTGTCTGGTGTTGAAGATACAATGTCTACTGCTTCTTGATTGGAGATCACATCCCAAACCTGCATCACAAAACAAACCACAAGTACTTAATGTAACTCCACATTTCAGCAATAAATTTTAGTCTTTATAAGAATTGCAGCCTTTTAGTTTTTACAACATTGTTTTTAACTAAAACAACATATTTAATCTCAATTTTAACTTCCTGTGTGTGAGAGTTTATTGTTGTAAATTTTGGAATACCAGAGTTTCATTTCTATAAGAGATTAAATGTAACTGGTAAGATTTGTTTTGTGACTAAAAAGTTTAACTAGTAAGATGTTGCAATCAATTTCAATCATAGTAACTAGTTTATAGGACAAGATACTTACCCCATCAGTGGCAAGCACAACAAACTTGTCTTTACTACTTATATTCCTCTGAGTTACTTCAGGCACTGAAATAAGACCATATTCTTTAATACAATAATCTCCAAAAGCCCTTGACATGGCAAGTCCAGGAGACTCTACATCTGGTAACCACACCCTATGCACTCCTGGTTCATCATGTAAACAGAACACACGCCCTTGACACTGAATTATTCTCTCTGCCTCTTCTGCAATTATGTAATTATAATACAGTGAGAAGCCAATTTATATAATTATAGATGAAAAATAATGAAATAAATAGAAGTACTAACGAGGTAAATTTGGCTTGAAATCAACTGTTAGTTGAACTGCTACCAAACTTCCATCATCGTCTGATGTTGTAGCTAATACTGCACGAGAGTCACCGACATTTGCTATGAAAACCATTTCCCCCTGCAAACGATTATAGAATAAATTAACTAAGATAAAGTTTCAAAGCAAGAACTTCACTGATATATTGGTTGGTCTATTTACAATCATTGTTGTGTCGCGGATTTTCATATTATAAAAAATTGTGATCAAATATGGATCTGGATTCCCTGTCGTCAATTTGTTCATGTTACAAGTTTGGTAAATGTAGGTCTTATCATATGAGTCGTATGAACAAGATAGATCAATGATTGAGATTTTTAAAAACAAATGTGTGACTGCATGGAATCCAATTTCGTCAAATAGGACAGATGCCATTGTTATCACGGCACTTATTTCAAAGACATCAAAAACCTTAATATCGCAACTATATTGTTATTTAAATATCTGCTAATTAGTATGTATATATATTAGTAATGGATGATTAATGATCAAAGTGAAACCACAAGAATTTGCACAATAGGTTCACAAATCTTTGTTTTAGTGTGTGATTTAGTGTTAAATGCCATTGTTGTTCAATGGTTGAACACAATAAATTATAAATCATAACTAATATATATTTTTTTTAATGAATTACTCCCTACGGATTCTCGAAAGTTGTTTCTATGTATTTACCTGTCTAACAATTGAGAGGGCAGTTGTTCCACTGTAAAACGAGTCAAACTTTCGACAATGCTCAAGTTCTTGATCAATGGAAGCACAAGTCTTCAAGTAAGAGTGCTTCCATATATTGAATCTTTGTTGCTTGTTGTCTGCAGCTGTCTTAACATGATCAATATCCTTTACATGATCATCAAGTGATGAAGATTGTGCAGCAAGTGTCTCTTGCCAATTGCATAGCAAAGACCTTGGCATTGACTCTCTTACTCTTTTGGCTACAAAGTGACCCCATGGCCCATGTCCATCAAATATACCGCAAAATATCATGTCCTCTTGGCATCCAAATTCCTATAATTTAATCATCAATAGATAGGACCACAATGATGCAGATGGTTAATCACCAGAATTGAATTTTATATCAAAGACAAATAAAATGGTTGATTATAAATAGGACCAAAAATGTAACAAGTACATGTTTGTTTACACGTTGGGTTTGACAGAATCCAGGTCATGATTTTGACAAAAGCTACACTTTGAAGGTTAAACAAACTCACGGTGTCACCTTGATTTCCTCAAAACCCCCGGAATTCGAAACAAGCTCTTAAAACATTAACAAAAAAAGCTTTTTGATTCTAGTATTTAATTTTTGTGCATACCTCCCACACCATGCAACAATCTTGATTGGTTCCTTTCTGACCTCTTTTGGAGAAAACTGAGGCAAAGTTGTTTGAACCATCAACATTAATAGTGCCAGCGCTACACAAAATCAAGTCATTTTTCTTAGCTTCTTTTGCCATTGCTTCAACAGCTTCTCTCCTTTCACATCTCGCGGAATTTCTTCCTTTCTTTAGTGAAAATGATCTTGCCAAACTGTTGAACATAGATGATAAATGCCCCATCAATTCCTCAATTTTTTGATATACTTTCCTCTTAATGTTTCTATATTATATAGTCTTAATCTGTGCATATTGAAAATAGATTAAGGTTAGTACAAACTTATATAGAAAAATAAAAGGAGCAGGTAAGAAATTCTTCAATAGCACAAAGAAAGGAACCATATTAATAATTTTTATTCGTGTCTTTCTTATGAAATAATTATGACATGTTAAGCAAGTTGAGGATGCCGTGACTTAACATGAAGACAATTTCTGACTCACAAGACTCAGAATCTCATAATTTAATAATTAGAAATCTTAAAATTAAATTGTGACCATGAAAAGGGTTAATGAAAAATTGAAAACTGAAGAGAATATTATTCATTCATGCGTTGAATTTCAGGAATTAACTGTGTAGAGGAATGAATATTAAAATTGAATATACTATATGCAAATGGATCAAAGTGAATATGGATATATCAGAAAAGGCTGGTGAGAAAAACAGTAGCTAGCTAAGCGTGGCCATTACTGAACTACTGTTATGCAATAAAGCACTAATTGTTTAAATCAACTTGAGAGAAAAAAAAATTAACAGTTTAAGCGTTCTTAATAGTATATATTAAGTTCCATAAGAGGATTCCGTTCCACCACTCAAAATGAAACGGTGTATTTGTTTCTGAATTGGAATATAAAATATTGATTTATTTCTGCTTTGTTTTCTCCTATGATTCAGTATCATGAAAAAGAGAAACTTATTGTTTATTGCATATGAGAGCCCGAGAAAATCAAAAATCATATCATTCACATATGTTAAAAATCATTTTTCTTATCCTTCAAAAAAATAAAGTGACATAATTGACTTCAATTCTACACAAACTAACATAATGATGAAAGAAGAAAAAACAGTTCAATTCCTCTTGAATTCATCAAAATCAGAACAGGACACAAACATCTAAAGAAGAAAAAATAAAACAAGTTTGTTATAATATCCAGATGAAAATTGAAAAAAATATATATATTCCATTTTGTTTTTGATGTTTTTTCAAAAGAAGAAAAATAATGAATGGATAAGCAATTAAGAGACCTTAGAGAAGGTGAATCTGAGAGAGTAACAGTTGTGCTGAGTGGAGGAACAAGAATGTGGTGAGCTGAGAATTCGAGAAAGAAAAGATGTAAAAGGATTATCAGAATCCATTTATGAAGACTTTATTTTTGTCTGGTTTCTACTATTTTCTTCCTGTTTGATCCTATTTATCTATGACTATGGCCTACGGAGAAGGAAACAAAGACATAATTGTTTCTAATTTTTCTTTATTTGGATCTTATAATAATTACAAGCAAACAATATATACCAGCTCACTCCAATGTAATTTTGTATTTATGGTATTAGCTCATATATATTATATGACTAAATAAAAAATATAAATATCCTCCATAACGATCTCTATCAAATCTCTTTCAGCTACATCTTGTCGTAGTCAAGTTTCTAGGCTCAAAAAGGGTTACGTGGCCTTCTTTTGTTTTTACTAAAACAGGAAACTAACACGGTTAAAAATGTTGATCTTACCTTACAAGTTATTATGTATAAAAGGTAAAAGTAAAATGTTGCCCTATTTTCTTAAATTTTGCCCAAAACATACAATGAATGTGCCTAGTTGAACTGTTAACCTCAATTGAATTGTTTCTATTCATGTTCTGTTGCTACTTTTTGTAGCTTATATTCACGTCTCGTTTGTGGGCTTTTACCGTAAAACCAAACATATATCTAACATTTGTTTGAAACTACGGTAGGGTTGTCATTTCTTACAACCAAGGCACATTGGAAATGATGTGCGATCACAAGTTTCAACACTCTTATCATGTGTTTGGTTTAACGTTAAAGCTCGCATACAACAATGTTTATCCGGTAATTTCACAGAAGTTACAAAACTAAACTTCTTGAACGTAAAAAGATCTATATTAATTTTGAGTTAAAGTGAAAAACTCCTTGTGACTTGGACACTGTTTTAGCATCACAAGTAATGAATAATCTTGTACAAAATCAAGACGCAAAATTGTTTTGTCCATAATTTTTTTTTGGTCTTTAATTAAGTTTTATTATACTTTATTTATTTATTTATCAAATTATGAAAATGTTATTCATAACAAATTTTAGTGTGTATGTTTTTTTTACCTTAATAGGTATATGTAGGGAATTTTTGAGCTAGCATGTGCTTTTTTCCCCACCTATAGGAAGTTAGGCAATTCGCGTTTTTTTAGAATAAAACTCCAAACTTCTTTAAAAAAAAAAAATAATAGAATTCCAAACTAACATTTCTTCATTTAAATACGGCTCGAATATATGGCTACCGAATAATAGGAATCTTTTTTATTTTTTTGGTGCAAATCTGACCATTTTTGTAACGTTGTATATTTATTATTGGCACTTGCTCAACCTACATATCCTGATGATTCGGACATTATTGTGTCTAATGAGTCAAAATCTTTTATGAAAAGATTAAACAGGAAAATGAAGGACATTTCTTCGCAATTATTATAGGTGTATAATTGCTTTAAAAAAAACACAAATAGGAGCTAGCATTCACGAATCACGATCATGGTTCTTATTTTTATTTGATTTGATATACTGTAAACGATTTCAATCAAAAAGAAGGTTGCCTTGGTTGGTATTATTACTACAAGATTAGCTAATTTGAATGAACTAGCCAGGTGAGCGAATTAAGTTTTACAATAATTATTAAGGCGTAAATCTCCTTTTTATATGAGATAGGATTTGTGAGTTTGATCAATGAGTGTGTTTCGTTTTATATAAATAATAATATACGATAATTCTTATAAAATTATTATATTATCAATGATTTATGGGGAACGATCCCTAAAAAAACATTATAGGGAACGAAATATGATAATTCTCCTATAGCTCCATATATATCATTTCAAAAAAAAAATCCAAATTGTTTTTCTTCTCTTTTAATTAAATAAGTTATTTCTACATATTTTCAGTCTTATTTCATTTGTTTTGTGATTTCGTCATCTTAACACGACTTTATTTGTTTTGATTTTCCGTCTTTGTACAGCTGTGTTTTTATTTTCTGTCTTAGTGTGATGTTTATTTGATTGTGGTTGAGAGATTAGTTTTGATCAAATGCATATCTAATACTATTTTGACATCTTCAACGTTGAAGGATTTGGAGATTTTGGGGTAATTATTTTACCAAAAAAAATAGACTCAATGAAAAACACGCTACATCTTTTAAAAATTCTAATGAGCATGTATTTTTTCAACTCAACATAACACATCTGCATTATTCTATTGCCAGCTTCCACCAAAAACCAAAAGTGAAGGAATTTAAAATAATGGAGGTTAAATAAAAAATAGCATGAAAACGAATGACATCCAATAACTAAAATTTAATATAAAAAATAATTCAATGACACCCAAAAAACTAACAAAATGTTCATCATAATTTTGGGACTCGCGGGGGATTCTACACTGATCAGTTTGAACACCACATTAGAGTAGAAACCACACAAGTGAGGTTGATATGACATCTTTACTCAAAATCTTATGACATCAGGTATATGGGTCATCTTACTTATATGGTGTTCAAAATCCACTATTCAATCCTATATAAAACTTTAACTCACACTTAACATGTTAACATCTCTTAATCAAGTGTGTAACTCTCTGTTTCCGTAATTATGTGACATAATAAAAAAAGGTTAAACGGAAGCACATGTCAAAAAGGTTGCTTGGCGTGGTTTCATGGAGGGAGATCTATGTTCCTTTCGAGAAGGGAGAAAGGAATTTAGAAGGAAAAAAAAGAATATGAAAAAGGAAAGAGAAATAAAGGGAAAAATAATTATTGTGCGTGTTATATGTGGGAGTAGACAGAATAGTGTGAACTATCGATAATTGTATGGGTTTGTTGTATGAATTGGAGATTTATGAGTAATTATTTTACAAAAAAAAAAACTAGACTCATTTAAAAAAAATGTTACATAATTGTAAATGTCTAATAAGCATGTACTTTGTCAACTCAACATAACATTTCTGCAATTTCCCATTGTCGCATGCACTAAAGACCAAAAGTAAAAATATTTGAAATAATAGAGGTTGAATGAAAAAATTCGCATAAAAGAGAATGACATTCAAAAACTAAATTTTAAGATAAAAATCAAACAAATGACATCCAAAAACTAAAAAAATAGTTCATCATAATGTTGTGACTTCTAGAAGATCCTACACTGACTTTGATCATCACATTAGACTAACAGATATCACACAAGTGATATTTACACTGCATCTTCATCTTAAACCTTAAGACGTTAGGTATATGAGTCGTATCACGTGTCTGTTGTTCAACATTTACTCTTACAGCCAATGGGAAACTTTAACTCATACTTGACACATTAACGTATATTCCTTAAAAGAGACTCTTTGTGTCTGTGATCTACCATCAGGAACCAATGTCACTTCCCCACAAAGTTGAATTGGGTTATGATACCACTGTTGGACCTTCTAAGGGAGTCAACATTGGTGTGGGTCGACTCATTGAACAAAAGAGTTTTCTCACTTATATGTTGTTCACTTTCTACTCTTCTATTCAATGTTAGACTGTAATCGACACTTGATAAATCACAACATTCTCACCCTTAAATATGGAGAAATTCTAGCCCGTGCTTGGCACGGCTCCATATACTTGTTATTACTACACGATTAGCTAATTTGAATGAACTAGTCAGTTGAGCAAATTAAGTTTTACAATAATTATAAAGGCGAAATCTCCTTTTTATATGAGATAGGATTTGTGAGATTGATGTATTAGTGTGTTTCGTTTTATATAAATAATAATATGCGATAATTCTTATAAAATTATTATATTATCAATGATTAACATTATGGGGAACGATCCCTAAAAAAACATTATAGGGAACGAAATATGATAATTCTCCTATAGCTCCATATACCATTTATATCATTTAAAAAAAAAACTCCATATTTATACTATATATAAAAAAAATAACATATTTTGCATCTTTTGCGCTGATTTTTTCTCTTTCCAGAGTTACTCTCAATTTTCAATGCATATATATATATATATATATATATATATATATATATATATATATATATATATATATATATATCCATTTTTTTTATTCTTTAAAAAGTGTAACAAACTAAATGAGTATGTCTATACTTACTTTTTCATTATCTCAATTATACCCATAAACATTTTTTTCTATAATAAAGATTGTTGTTGGTTTCATTAAAAAAATAAGAATTTAGATTGTATTTTTTTTGTTATATATATTGTTGGTGACGTCATTGAAATAGATAATAATGGTTAGTTTGATTTGTTATAATTTGAAAGCAAAAAGCATTTATATTTTTACTTTTAATCAAAATCAAAATTTCATAAAAAACACTGTTCATAATTTTGAAATGTTAGCGCAATAAAAAGAACGGAAAGACGGACACGTGAGTTCCTGTCTTTTCGCTAGTATATATAATATAAATTCTTCTTTTTCAAAAATTCCTAGATTTCCCTAAAAAAATAGTTTTTAAGATAAATCATAAATAATATACATAACTTACTTCTTTCAAAAAATATACATAACTTACTTAAATAAACAATTTATCTGCACGTTCCTGTATGGTCATTTTTTGTTGTCGATAAATAATATACACTATAAGCACCATTAATTAATTAGAAGAAAGAAAAAAACATAACAAGAATATGTCGACGATGATTAAATAAAAACTTATATAACCAGAGTATGTCAGCGATAACTTAATCAATTAAGTTTGCTGAATTTTTCCTACTCTTTGTTGAATGGCCTCTTAGATGGACCAATACCGCCCAAAACTTTTATTTACGATTATCTTCTTATTAATTAACAAAAATCAACTTATAAAATACTACATCATATATAAAAAGTAGTAGATAGAAGGAATAAAAAAAAGATGTCTACGTAGTTCCGAAAGAAAAAAAGAAGAAGATGTCTATGTAATAAAAAATATTAATATCTACTAAACCAATTCATCATTGGAGAATGGAATAAATGAGTTCAAATTAGAGAAATGTTTATAATATAGAAAAATCTCCTTCAACGTATATATAGTGTAGGCTACATATTTTTCCCTAAATATAATCCAAAATAAAATGGAGACGCATTATGGGTAGCTTTTGATGCTAGGCATCGTATGTGTTCTCTAATATAGGATTAGATTAGTTTTTTCTTCTTCTTCTGTGAACTGGATATATCTACAACTGTAGAAACTAATAATTTGAACATGGTGAAATTCTAGTGAGTGACAAAACTTTTCTCCGTAAGAGATTTAACACCACATTTTCAAAGTTGGATTTGAATTAAGACGTTTGACTAAGTTAAAAGAGATTCTTTACCATCTCATTAAAACGTTTTTGGGTTAGATTGGTTTTGAAAGAAAGTTATTAGTTCAACTTTTTTTTGGAACCCGAGAGATTGGTCCGGTTGTGAAATATTGAGATCTAGGAGTGTGTTTCTCTCTAAGTCATAAGTTTTAGATCCTTGGTCTCGATATCAAATTAAAAAGGGTGCGGATATTTTTTTTTTGGTACAATGGGTGCGGATCTATTTTATTATAATTAAAGAATACATATGTTTATGTGAGTTTAGCTCAGTTGGTCGAAACATTGTATTATATATGCATGAGCCACAGTTCGAACCCGGGATACTCTACTTATTCACTTTAAGAGGTGAATTTCTAGTCACTGGACTGCTTGACCCAAAAAGAAATGAATACATATTTTTCTCTATTTCTGATTCATAATATAATTAACATATAGTTTTAAATCTTATTATAAAATTATGAAACAATACAAAAAAAAATTATTTTTCAAATAATTACTAAAACCAATCAAATACGGGTATTTAAAAATATATTTTATATTTAAAAATTATTAAGTTAATAATAAGATAATCACATTTGTCTATCATTGGCATTTGAAATTAAACAGAATTTAATTATTTTTTCTTGAATTGTGGATCAAGAGATATCATAAGAATATTTATTCATCTTAAAATGGATTAAACATAAATAATTCTTAAGCGAGAGGATGGTATATTATAACATAACAAGAGAGTGGAGTGTAATTTAAGGGCAAATAATGTATATTATAATATAACAGGAGAATGAAGTTTAGTTTAAGCTTCTCTTAAGAGTGAGGGTGTAGTTTACTCTTTAAAAAAATTAAACATTATATGTTCGATTTTCAATTTTTAAACTAGGGTCTGGAATCTTGTCAAAAAATAAATCCAGGGTCTAGAATCTTATGGTTAACATGATTCGTGAGATACTAATCTGATACGACTCAAATAATAAAAGACTATAAAGATATTCGTTATGTTAGATGTGAATTCGAATTCACAATTTTTTAAATTCAGACGATAAAACAAAACTGCTAAAATTTTTTATATGTTAGAACGCGAGTTTAAACAAACAACTTTTAAAATCAATTGGTAAAAAATTTCAAAGACATTTAATAAATTAAAACACGATTTCGAACTCACACATTTTATGTGTTAATTTTGTCTCTAAATTCTTTAAAAAGAGGGAAAAAAAAGTAATCTATAGATGTCGTGGGACAGCTAGTAAATCTATATCCGCCCACAGATTAGGCACTCGATCTGAAAAAGGAAAGTTGATGACTGAGCTTTTTACAAAAGGCAAACCAAGACAACAACAAAACAAAAGTTAGTATCCTTTCCTTATTAAATTAATATTGAAAACTACCCTTTGCTTCAAATCGTAAATCCAAATCCAACTCCTTTCCTTAGGTGAAACAAAAATCAGCCAGGAGCTCTGTATCTGCTCTGCTTCTACTCAATAATGCGTTGGATTTGACCCTCAATGACTCAATCCAACATTTTATTGACAAGTTACATTTGTCTGGTTGATGAGGTTTCAATCAAGTTTCATAAAGATTTTAGTTTGAATTCCGTTGTAGATATAAGAATTTTTTTATGATGCTCTCTCTAGTTTTATATATATAAAAAATTGGATGAACAAAAATTGATTTATTTAAACTAAATTTTAGACTAAAATATATCAATTAGAGTAACTACTATATCAATACTCTTTATGTTGGAAATTTGGGTCTTAAAAGGAGATTTCATAAAACATGTTCAATAATTATGAATCAATAGCGGAAGCAAACAGAACATTGAACATGATTACGATAGGATCTACGACATGTTTGATTTATCAAGGATACAAATTAGGGATTAGGAATACCTGAAAGCTTTGATGGCTGTCCTCTCAACAACGATAACATAGAGAGAGGAGGTGATCTGAAACAAACAGGGTTAGCGGCGGCTGATTTGGTTCTTCCTCAACCGGTACCTTTATGCCTCAAGTTCTCTTCAGATGGGGAGAAGAGAGAGTTTGCCGTGTACGGTGTATTGGGGATCATAGCCTCTTTTATATTGGATGACCATTAGGGTTCCCATTATTCCGTTAATGGACCATCCGGACATCCACCCATATTGAGTCCATATCAATTAATTAATTATCTAAATAGAAATCTAATTAGCCTTATTACTTAAATTGATCACTAATCAATTAAGGCTCCAAATTGATAAATAGCTAATATAATTATTATTACGATATTTGCCCACATAATGATATCGGAATATAATTAAATAATAAAATATTCCAACAATCTCCCACTTGGGCTACATATCTTAATAATTATACCATAATTCTTTAGGCGCGCGTCTGAATGCTATTTATCTTTAGATTTCAACTTTACAATCTGGTCCACCTCATACATTAATGATGGGACCACCGCGGCTGTCCTCACTGACGTATAATGTGACGGAACCCCGACGACCACCATATCAATGCACTTGATGACATAGATCGATATGGATGAGTGACATGGAAATTTCATGTGATGTGATCTCTAAATCATGTCTATTTCCAACTGGTCCAACTGAAAACTTTAGTGAGATCAAACTGAAGTTTGCAAATTCAATATTTGCACAAAATGATACAGAAATGGTTATAACAAAAAATAACCTCATAAACTTTATTTCTGCAGAAAATCATAATATAAAGTCTGTATCGATACCAAAACTAAAGTATAAAACATAAAACAAGAGAGACTCCCACTAATCCAAGATATCCTTAATGACATCAATCATATGAAATACCTTATATGTCATGTCTTTGATTAGTGAGTCGGCTAGTATTAAAGTCCATCTTTATATGTTCTATTCAATTCAACAATAATCTATAAGGTAATGAACTCTATAAAATTTGTTGTTGAATAACTCTATGACTGAATTATGTCACTATATATATAACGTAAGTGGTCTTTCAATACCTTTAACAATATGCAACCAAGTGACATAAATACTAATTACAGTCATATTTATTGAGTTAGAATGTGTATTATCTACTTACATCCAAAAGCCAGAGTCTGACACACAAATGATCTCCAAATTGTCAGAACCCTGATGTGAGCATAAGCTCTCTTGTTCTCTTTAAAAAATCCTTATGGTTGCGTTTTCAACAATTCAAACTTTGAATTGCTCAAATATCTGCCAAACAATCTTATTATATACGCTATTTCAAAATGCGTTTAATAAAATCATACATAAAAATCCTATAGGCAAAGTGTAGGAAAATACTTAAATTTTTTGAATTCATAAATTTCCTAATGGGCAATATTTGAACTAAAAAGTCTCTCGGTGATTGAGGTCATCTAAAAATTTATTAACTTTAATGTCAATTTATTTCCAACGTTACTGATATAACTCTTTTGTGATATCCGAATAATACCTTGAGAAAAATCTCTAAGTATTGAAATGCCTAATACAAAAGAGGTGTCCCAAGGATCTTTCATCACTAACTTTTGTTAGAGATTTCCTTGGTTTCACATTACTAACATAAATCATAGTTGACTAAATAAAATAAAATTGACACATTAAAATAGGAATATAAATTTACTCCCACTGAGCTTACTAAATCCACAACTCTACTTAATATTATCTCAAAACCAAATGAGACAATTACTTTATGAGAATTTGTGGTAAGACTAAAGAGACAAATTTCTTAACTTATAAGTGGATTTCACGACTTTGCAAACCATCTACTTTGTATCAATTGACACAAAAGCTTTATTCCGTTGCACCACACTATATTGAAATCCATCTTATGCAGCTCCAAAATTATAATAAGCAAACTAGTATCATAACTGTCTTAATAGAGTCTTTCAAATGAAATAAATAGAATTTCTCTTTTCAGTCAATTCTTTATGATACTAGAAGCCCTAGTTCTTGAGGGTGTTGAGTTTGATCTATATGAATTAATTTCATAACTTGATTGAGAGGAAGAACAATAATGTCCTTATGAGGTTCCAAATATACTATACTATAGTAACAATATGAATTAGTTTAGAACCAATTCTTCCTCATTCAATTTTATTCTATTTCCATATCTCTCTCCCCAAACTCAATATCCTCAAGAAAACTTAACAATTTATGTCTCAAACATTTCATTAAGTTGTGGGACGAAAAACTTATAGTTTTCAAACCCTTAAACAATTATAGAATGTCACAAGTCATAACTGAATTGACTCTAATAACTAAACTTAAAAGACACATTGAATCATCATTTGAAAATAAAACTCAAAATATCTTGATTTAGTCAAAGAGAAATTAAAACAAAAATTAATTCAAATAATGATTCACCAAATTGTCTTTTAAATACAAATATAAGCTAGCTAGTAACGACAATCTAAAATTAGTTTAAAAATGAATAAAACAATCTGTATCGACTTTGTCCATTCTAAATTGATATATCTTTCAACATCATTGGACATAAGTCAGTCAAGATTACCTTTCTTTATTTGCCCTTATCTTTTGAGGTATTTTCCGAATGAGCACTATTTTATTTTCTCTTGCTTCAGCTTTTCTTTATTTGCACACTTTATGAATTGATCCTTTAAAGGATCATTTCTAACTTTAACTGTTATAAACTTAATTGTGCAAAGAGAATACTAAATGCTGAATTTTCAAACAAGTCATATGATAGTCGAAATTACTGAATTTTCGAACAAGTCATCTGATAGTCAAAATTATAATGTCTCAGCAAGATTAAATATTTACATAATGTGCTCAATATTTTCTTTGCCTAATAATCTTAATGAAATATCACTCTCCAATGAGAGATTGTCTTTCTCTATATTGCTTTAAAAGCACCTTAGTTTAAGTAAAGAAAATATGACAAAAATTGTCAACTTAAATAACACTGATAAGATTTCTGATCTTTTAACTTTATGATCACATAAGACCTATAAGATTTGGTGTATACTCACTTGTCAAACTTGATTCTCACATTAGATACTGGATTTGCAAGAGAATGCGAGTTTCACCATCCTTATATATATAAGGTCTAGATCCAAGAACAATGTTAGTATTATTCTTTAATTCCTAAAAGTTAAAACTTTTAAGAGTTAAAAAATTTAACTCAGATTGACAGATACATAAACTATATTAGCTTAAAGAGAACAAGAGTAGCAAAAGCACTAACCAAAATACCTAGTGCACCATTAATATCAAGTCTTTAAACAATAATATCAATTGCTAGTGGTATTTTACAGCAATGATCAAACAATGACAATTTACTTTGACAAATAATAAATTCTTATAATTGTCATATGTTTGCCATTATATTCATGTGAATGTAAACTCTTAAATGTATAAATAAGTTTACACTCACACAACATTATCACACATGTCAATAAAATATTATAGAAACGTGCATCTTTATTTGTAAATAAAAGACCTTAACAAGATACCAAACGCACCATTAAAACACAATCTTTGGATTGCTAAGAATTAATTGCAAGCGGTACTCTCAATGTAATGATCAAACATTGGTGATAAGTCCTGTCAAATAATAGTCACCTTTGGGCATCCTATTATCCACATGGAAAATTACTTTATAATCACCACATATTTACCATCACAGGTATGTAACTATTCGGCCAAGTTGTGCCGTCCTTGGGGCCGACGACAACTCACATAAATAATTACACACTACATCTTTTGTAACTTCAGTTGAGTCGAATCTACGCAACAGAGGTTACTTGGGCAACATTATTGTTTCAACCGACTCAACCGCAATTACTAGATAATTTTAATATATATTAAATGGGGTGATAAGTCCTGTCAAATAATAGTCACCTTAGGGTATCCTATTATTTACATGGAAAATTACTTTATAATCACCACACATTTACTATCACATGCATGTAATTATCCGGCCAAGTTGTGCCTTCCTTGGGGCCGACGACAACTCACATGAATAATTGCATACTACGTCTTTTGTAAGTTCAGTTGAATTAAATATACGCAACAGAGGTTACTTTGACAACATGTTGCTTCAACCAAAACAACTGCAATTACTAGACATTTCACAATAAATTAAATGTTTTTAAATGGGAATGATCTTTAAATTTACAAGGCACTACTAACATAATGTAGGCCGAATTAGTCCATTATGTCGCTAAGTAACCATAAGGCCACTCAACAACCCTTAAGTGTGAAGACAAGTTCACAAGAATTTGAAAGAAGATGCAAGTCAAAATTCACATCAATGTGTGTATGACAATACATTTACAAATATCACATAAAGCGACAACAAACATGGCATGCAATATATTCAAAATGCATGATTAAGAAAAAGTTATTGTAGAAACGCAATAACAATAAACTTCAACATCATAATCATGCTATAAACCAAAATATTCAATTTTAAATCAAATAAAAATTGAATCTATATATATGCCAAAAAATATTCATGCTATAATTGATTCATATATATACTGGATGATTCTTTAAACAAAATAAAACATAATTCTAGAATAAATATTTTCCTAAATAAAGGAAACAAATTTTATATGTCTATTTACAAATAAACAAAACTAGAATCAATATTTTCAAAATTTAAAGAATCAAAACCTTATTTTATGTACTTACCAAATGAGGGCAAGAATATTTTGAGATTCATTATTAAAAGGCAAAAAATCTTCCACAAGTATATATAATAACCAAATATATATAACAAATTTATATTTGCCTTATTCCTCAAAATAACACTTTTAAGGATAAAAAAAAATATGTGAATCAAAAACACAATGACATGGTAACAACATTATGCCAAACCGAAGTATTTGATTTTATAATCTTTCTAATTTCTATAACAAATCACCCAATTTAAAATTGGACCCAATATTTATCATGTCGAAATCCTTGATATTAATCACGATAAATCTTCTTAACCCATATTTGCTCATAACGTGTCAAAAAAAACTGCTACAATTTAAGCAACTGCGGTGATTTCAAATTCCAAATAGAATTCAATAATAACAGAATTTGCTTTGAAAAAAAACTGGAAAAAGCAAAATGAACCGCAGATGAATAATTATCAACTATATGATACGAAAATAAGGAATCAATAACTGAATTTAGAAAACCTTAAAATTTGTTTTAAATCCAAATCCAAAACCAAAACCATATCAATATCAATGATTTTAAAACCTTAAAAATTTGTTCCAAATTCAAATTTAAATCCAAAACCATATCAATTGGTACATGTAAACAAATAAAACCCTGCTAAGTTCATAACTGTACTATAAATCCAACACGGTTTAGACATGAAGCAAACCAAAACACATTTTGTGATTGACTTTTAAACAGTAAGCGAATAACAAAATTTCATAACCTCGAAAATTAATTATTCTCATATATAATATATATTATATAGGTTGGTAATAATTTTCTATTCAAAGGATCCAACGAAATAAAGGTTCAAGAGTTAGGGAAAATAACTGCACGTGAACCCCAACAAAAAAAAAAGGAAACTTTGAAAGCAACCTAAAATTCCTTTACATCACAAATACAGAAGTAAGACTAGAACTTCAAGGGTCATGATATAATTTGAAAGTTATAATATATTTAAAAACGTAAAACAAAACATACGCTTTTTACCAAAATATTAGAACGATCAAAATAACAAGATATACAAATGTCACGATTAATCAAGCAAAGCCCCAAATTTAAAATTTAGGGTTCATACCGAAAAATCAATCCTAATAAATCAAACATGAAGACCGCTCTGATACCACTTGTTGGAAATTTGGGTCTTAAAAGGAGATTTCATAAAACATGTTCAATAATTATGAATCAATAGCGGAAGCAAACAGAACATTGAACATGATTACAATAGGATCTACGACATGTTTGATTTATCAAGGATACAAATTAGGGATTAGGAATACCTGAAAGCTTTGATGGCTGCCCTCTCAACAACGATAACATAGAGAGAGGAGGTGATCTGAAACAAACAGGGTTAGCGGCGGCTGATTTGGTTCTTCCTCAACCGGTACCTTTATGCCTCAAGTTCTCTTCAGATGGGGAGAAGAGAGAGTTTGCCGTGTACGGTGTATTGGGGACCACAGCCTCTTTTATATTGGATGGCCATTAGGGTTTCCCATTATTCCGTTAATGGATCATCCGGACATCCACCCATATTGAGTCCATATCAATTAATTAATTATCTAAATAGAAATCTAATTAGCCTTATTACTTAAATTGATCACTAATCAATTAAGGCTCCAAATTGATAAATAGCTAATATAATTATTATTACGATATATTTGCCCACATAATGATATCGGAATATAATTAAATAATAAAATATTCCAACACTTTATACCTATGCGTTTATTTTTTAGACCTAATTCACTTAAGCGTTTATTTAGATTGGTGTTTTCTCGTCCATACTCACTTTGAAAGTCTTCCCATTGAAAAACTAGAAGTTGGTATGTGGTTGGTTTTTCATTGTTGTGGTTTTATTTTATTTTTATCATTCATCCAAACAAGAATGAATTTTCTCATATAACACGAGGATCCATTAAAATTTCCACCATCAATTTAAAAAGAAAGAGAAAGAAAAGTTGGTAAAAAATAAGTTTTAATGATGATATATATCGAAAACTGAGAGAATCCATTCTCCATCAAAAAACATACTATTACTAAAAACTAAACAAATCCAGCAATATGCATTTACTCACGTGTTCCGTCTTGAATTTACTTTTGCTTTTTGGTTGGATCGCACATATCAGGGGCACCTTTTTTTGAAAAACTTTCCTAACCTAGCTAATTTACTAGTACTAGACATGGTTACTGTTATTTTCATCGTGCAATTGTCAAAGTTCCGTGACTCCTTGTGGTTTACCCTCTTTACCTTCTATTATTAGCGTGTGTTTTATTAGGTAAGAAAAAAATGACAAACATATTTAAATTAATACAACAACAACAACAACAAAACAACGAGACAATGTATAATGTAGGGCAGGTCTGAGTATGTGAATCCTAGGCAGCAAAATAATATAAATTAAGCATCTTAAGCAGGAATTTTCAAGCAGTATGAATTTGCAATTTATAGTTTTTTTTCTTAAAGAGAATTTGCAATTTATAGTAAGCACCTAATAATAGAAGTGACCCCACTTCCCTAAAAAAAAAATAGAAGTGACCCCACTAACTCATTTATTGGATTGGACCGAATAATATGTGGTGGTGCTGGTGCTAGATACGTAGTTGTTTTTAATATTACCCCTCAAAAAGGGTTAAGTGACCAGTAATGGGGGCCACATGTGTTAATGTAGAAAGTTCAGTGACTCAGTGGGCGGTTCGATCAGGTCTCATCGATCATGGTCCACCTCTCACCTACACCAATATTCCATTTACGAGTAGCTGAAGTAATAAACAGTCCCACTTCTGGATCATGCTATGCTATTGTTGATGAAAATCTTCACGTACACAATTTAATTACACAACTTTTGTATTGTTTAGGAACCAAAACATAGTTCCTCCATCCTACAAAATCGGTCTGTTCAAAAATAATTATCTTAAAGCAATGATATTTTTCATTTATAATACTAGTATACAATTATAATTAATATATCACTTGCATCAATTTCAGATAATCTTTTTCTCTTTTTATTTATAGTAATAGTGCATACACTAACACTTATTGTTCTCTCTTTTATTTATTTATTCACTTTTTAAAATTAAAATTATCATATAGGATCATTGTCAAAAAGTGGATTTTTTTTAAGGGTCATTGCATTGTGTTAACCTCATCAATATCCCAACTTTGAACTTTCACATGTTTATGCCATGTTGATCTAAAACGTGAAGAACTTGATTGAGGAGAGTAATATTACAGTTTGTCACACTCTCAGAGAAGAAAATTAATGTGCAAGATTTTTGGCCAAGCTTAGAGCCTCTTCGAATAATGATCTGATCTATCACGCCTCTCCTCTGGATGATCTCTTGTATCTTCTAAAAGTGGACGCAGCTGAAACTTTTTTTTAAGACTAGTTTGTGGTTTGTTTTCCCTTTTGTTTTTGTTTATGTTTTGTTTTTGCCTTGTAAAAAAAAATAGCATGTTTTCAGACAGGATCATTGTGAAAAATTAGACAACATGTTTTCTTTTGCAGGAATCAATCTATTTTATTTCATTCATAATAAAATTGGAAATACACTTTGGAATTCTATGGTACAAAAATTTAAAATGGGTAGCATTTGGTATAGACTATAGACACACGCAAATAAGATAATGGACAAATACATTTCTAGCAAACTCAACACATAAGTTTTGCTTAAGAGACAGAAGAAGATTCCGACTTTCCCAAAACGTAGATTTTTTTCTTCTTGTAATAGGAATCGAATAGAGTAAATGTGGACAAACTCCATTACCATTAGTTTTTTTTTAGCAAAATGCTAATATGCGTCTTTGGACACATGTTAAAGTATCAAAAGTAAAAATTGTGTATTGAAAATTGTGTTGATTTATTTATCAAAAAGTTGAAAATTAATTTTATAAATATTTATTATTTGTGGAACTCTTAACATATACCTTTAGAGTACATGTTAGCATGACCGTTTTTTTTAAGAGTTTTGCTAATAGGTGTTCTAAGTGTATTGTTTAAAGAATCCACAAAAATAAATTTTATCTTGAAAATATGAATCAAATATATACAAAAGTCATCACTACACAATTTTTAATATAAAAGTTACTACTTTTAGATACTTAAACAATACCTTAGTGGATTTGTTAGTATTTTTTTTTAATAAACAAACATCTTATTAAGCATACTAGCACATGGAGTTTATAGCAGCATTTATCAACAAAAGGCAAGTCACAACAAACAGGGCTAAGTGGAGCAATATAGTGTGCTACCACTCAACTTAATTTGTCAATGGTACTCCATGAAATGGTTACATCTTAACGGATATGTGAACATACTTGAGATATTAACTCGGTAGTAAAAGTTTAAGATAGTAGGTTGTAACTTTAAGGTGCATGGTTCGAATCTCCATTAGACACCGTTGTAATTTTCTAACGGGTACCTGATGCAATTCACCACTTACTTTAAATTCACTCAAAACATAACTGTTCTAAGTCAAATTTATATCTGCCACACAATGGTTCATGCAGTCAAGATGTCAATGTGAACGTTATATTGAGATTAAAAAGTTCAAATTCCAAAGGAGGTATTTTAATTTTTTGAATCACCCATCTCGATCAAACAACCAACAAATATGTAAGTTATGATCTTCTTCATTTAAACTTTTCTTCATTTATTCTATTTGAAGATATAAAGACACAAAAAAAAACATGAAAATAATTAACGACAGTGTGATCCATTTAATGACAGGATCCACCACCTATTTTTGTGTCTATCTCTTTTATAATGACAATCATTTATTTTTATAAATGGAGAGGATCTCAACTCCAAATATGTGTGGCAGATATAATGCTCTAAGTCTAGCTTTACATTTTTTTTTTGCACACATATTAGACCCAATGCTCAATAGGCAAGAGCTTCACCAACACGAGTATGCAACTTAGGCACTACGGAGTACTCCCTCCGTCCTAAAATGTAAGAAAAAAAAATCACTTTTTGTCCCAAATTATAAGCAAAAAATGCAAACTTTTTATCCTCTTTAATCTGTTTTTTTTTTAAAAAGAAAACATCTTTTTCAAGAAAAACTTTTACATATTCTCATGAAATTAAATGCGAATTACATTCAATTTTTTTCTCTCCCATTTTCTCCATAACCAATAAGCCAATGAAAATTATTTTTACATCTCATGAAACTTATTAAAAAAAAATACAAAAAGTTATACTTCAAATTTTTATGTTTTAGTTTTCTTAATAAGTGTGATTTGAGTTTTTTTGCTTATAATTTGAGACGGAAAGAGTATATCATTGAGTTGGTTATCTCATAACAATTTGAAACATATATATTTAATCCTTTATTTAATCATTCATGGAACCACTGTTCAGAATGTTCATTATCAATAAAAAAAAATTATATTTTTGCCAAGAGTCTATTCAGAAAATTATTATGGGTACATATACTTATGCGAGCTTAGTATATAGCTTAACGATTTTTCTTTTTTTGATAGAGTATAATTTAACGATTTTTTATTTATTTTTGGGTGGAAAGTATAGCTTAATGATTTATACTAACAAATTGTCTCTATTTTAATTTTAATTTTATTTTTTATTATGATTGAGCACGGGTAGTGTGTTCACATATACTCCCTCTGTTCCTTTTTAAGTGTTTGGAGAAATTTTTTGTTCCTATTTAACTATCACTTTCAAAGTTTAATGCAATATTAAATGTTGTCTTATCAATATTATCTTTAGTTATTTATTGCAGAGAGAGAAATATATGAAATGAGATATTAAATGAATAAGGTCATTATAGTAAAAGTATAAATTATTGTATCAAAAGTAGTAACATTTATTGATTGTCTTATTTTGTATAAAATATCAAAAAATGATAATTAAAAATGAACGGAGATAATAGTTTTTTTTACGGTGTTCGCATTAGGTATATCGTCCTATACATGGGCAGATATGGTGAATCTTGGTCAAGACCTTCCCTGGCGGTAGGTGTTCGGATCTCTATGCACGGATTTTGGAAAAAAACAAAAAGATTTTCTTACAATTGCCATTAATATTTATTTTGTTTAAAAAGGTTACTTATTTTTTACAGCCAAAAAATCGCAAGACTCTAAATAACATCAACTTTGTGGTTGAGGGAGGTAACAGTCATGGGTCATAAATCGGTAATTAGATGAGGCATCCATTGTCAATCACCCTGTTATTTCAGCTCGAGTGATCAGCACAAAAGTTTCTTTTTATCGTTTTAAGCATAAGTTTCTAATTGAGTGCAAAGTTTGGATTGTCGAAGACATCGACAAAAATTACAATTTGGAGGTTCACAAAATTATATAGTGCTGCGGAAATTTTACAAATTTCAATGTTAATTCAAACATACATTGAATTCTAAATACAATTTCTCAACTCTTCAAAATAAAAGTCAAACCAGATAAAACCATGCAAGAAGAAAAACTCTCAGTTTTTAAGGCCTTTTTTTTTTGTCCCTTACTATATCAACAGTGTAGCGGGAAGATATACAGCATGAAATTGTGAGAACCAGCATTAACGTTTGGGGCGGTGGTGCCGCAGTGCATAACAATCGAAATGCATGCAGTTCCACTTTTTTACCATTGGTATGGCAGGTGATTGTGACACGTTTTTTTTTTTTAAGAAGTTAAATTAACCCATCTATATCGGCGCCAACACCACTAGACCAACTCAAGTGGGTTGTGATTGTGACATGTTAATTGTGGCGATACAGTTTTTTTTTTCCTTTCAAGGAGGCCATACAGTTTTTTTTTTGAAAGGAGGAGGCCATACAGTTTTTTTATGAAGTAAAGAGGCCATACAGTTATTTACCAGCAAATTGCAACTATGTAATGAGACTAATGTAAAAAGTTGATGTTTTAATTTTCTTTGTTAGCTGCTTTTCCATAACAAAAATGTCCGTTTTGTCGTCATTTATTTGGTTCAGGGCCCCCATTATATATATCCAATACCTTGCTCAAAATTTCCCATGAATTATATAACCCAATAAGAACCATACAAAAGATTCTTGGACCATTAATTAACACTAACTTGTGGAAAGGAGGGCTCTACATAATTTGACTAGGATATTGACTTTAGTTTTATGTTTAGAGGAGTGGAGTATTTATTAAGATCCATTAGTACACTAATGATATATGTACACTTTGTCAAGAGCGCGCTTAATGAAGATCAAAATCAAATAAGTACTAGTATATGGAGTCATATGTGGGTCATGAAAACCAACAAATATTCCATCATTACAATCTAGAAATGCATCACCATCGATGATTCATTAGCGTCAACAAAAATGACAATTCTAACACCATATTTCTGAATGAGTGGTGGACAAAATGTGAGAATTTTTGTACGTTTGAAAGTTGCACTGTACCTTTTCAAGCACTGCAGCTACCACATAAATCACGGGACCTACCAAGTCAATAATGGGCTCCGATAATTCTCCCAAACAAATGGAAATATGGGGTTATGTGGACATCATAGCATCCAAATTCTAAAAAGATTTTGAAAAAATGTGATGAACCACCAAAGAGAAAGAGACTGCTAAAGCATATTAAAATTCATTACATTGCACAATCAGGGTGACCTTAAGTTTGTCGCAGAGCCTCACATTTACAGCTAAATGTCCCCGTGAAGCATGCACAGCTTAATCCAACTCAAATAAAAGCCACACTCTTTGATGTCATCATGTCCTATTTGTAGCCAAAAGAAAGAATATAATAAAATGAAATGTCACCATGAAGGTTGTAACTTGTAAATATTCTGTTTACATGACAAACACTAGAGTTTGAGTGCAACATCACGCCCTTGTCCAAGAAGCATATAAATATGCTTATGCTTTCGGTGCCTCTATGTGACAACATACTTCTATGAAAATATTAAGGGAGCAACCTTCTATCTTTTTATATTATGAGAAAAATATAATCTTACAAAGTTAAGTTGCTGAATTATTCAAATGATTGGCTTGAAACTGTTTCAAAAGCAGCAAGGACTGATGATAAAGATTGAGATCAATGCCGTCGACATTTCTACCAACACGTGCCTGCAAAACTCCCTAACAAAAAACAAAGAACATTGTGCTCAATTATCTTCTCATTTGCATGAATCACACCTTTCTGCATGCACCGGATGTGGGTGAATGTGTATTTATAAAAGAATATCATGAATCCAAGTGAGTTTGCAATAGAAAATCGGGTAGGCTAAGGCTTTAGCCAAACCTTGACAAGCATGTACCTCATTATCAGTTTGGATAAGAAGCTCGCCAATGAATTGGTAGACAGATCCAACTTGAAACTTAAGGTCCTTCAGATGCTCAGTACTAACTTTTAGAATGTCATTACCATCAACAACTGTTGCTAGGCCTGTCTCTAAAGAGAATTCGTGTAACCTGTGGGACGCATGACACAAGTTATTCCATGATACTTCACAATCATAATTCGCAACAACATCAAAAGATATATAACACAGCAGTATTGTCTTCTAAATGCAATCATACCGTGGCTTGTACCAATCGAATGGAAATAGATGATTAGATATAGAGTTGTTTTATTTTGACCCAAAATTTAACACAAATTTCGACAACAAATGTGATAGTTAACACAGTTCAAATGTATGGTTAATTACATTCATTGGATGGCTAATGAAGATAACAAGGTATTGCAACTCATTAACCATTCACTGAACACAGTTGACTTAACTGTGTTCATTTAACCATGATTTTCAACATCATTAACCACGATTTATAGGTGTTCAAATATACATAATATTCATTATAACCATTGAAATTGTGTTCAAATATACATGATATCTTTTTTTCTTTTTGACAAAAAATATACATGATAATATCTATTAGCCACAATTTGTGTTAAAATATACACCTAAAAAACATGGTTAATGACATTCAATATTGTGATTAATTGTGTTTTGTGAATGGTTAATAAGTTGAGATACCTTGATATATTCATTAACCATTTAATCAACATAACTAACCATGTATTTGAATTGTGTTAACCATCTAAATTGTTGTCGAATCTGGATGTAAAATTTGTGCATCAAAATACCATTTCTTTTATATATAACTTTCAAAAATCACTTGGGATGGCCTCGTGGTGTTGACTTGAGAACTTGGTGTGTGCTGCTCCTCTCAAGGTCTCGGTTTTGATTCTCCCTATTCCCAATTTCGGTAGGTTAGTTTGGCTTATTAAAAAAAACATTCAGAAATCACTAGAATTTGCATGAACCGTTTTAATTACCAGTAAATGTCTTCTACGGTTAATTATCCTCAGGCTCCTAGTTTTATCAAATTCAGTTTGGGTCCCCCATTGTTTCAGTTGAAGATATTTCTCAAATTGATGCAGTTCCCCGGGTGTTCTATTCAAGCCAAATCAGCAATATATAGTGTCACATGCAGTTTAGTGCGTAAAGAAAGACCAAAATTTGACAAAAGTCAACAAGAAAACTAACAAGCAATCTTAAATGAATCCATTTAAAATCTACAGGGGCAATGTTATAGTAATAAGAACTAGAAGGACCAAAACTGAAGTTTGGTGATTCTAGAAAAATCAGAAATGTAACCAGAACTATCTTTAGTACTGTGTAGCCAGAGAGTGTTAGAATTCTCAGGTTGATCCATCAATACCATCCATGAATGGAAAGATCACATGATGCACTTTCACACAATAGTTAGTGTAATACATAAAATAAACTCAACGACAGAACTTGATACGAACCAGAGAATATCAAAACAGGGAAACAAAGAAAAGCAACACAAATGAGAGGAATTAAGAGCTTTATTGATGATAATGGAGTGATTACAGACTTAGGACACAGTAAACCTAATTCTGACCAGAGCGAGGCTCCTATAGGGCAGCTAGAGCCCCCTATTCATTCTGACAGATCTAGCAATAAACTTTTGATCCCTCTCTCCTCTAACTTCCTACTCCTTATAATGTGGAAATGATTGGTTGCTCTCCTCACTCTCAGCCACGTCACTGACTGCTAGCCACTATTGACCTTCTTACCCCTTCTAGAATAAACTTGCCATATCTTGGGTCCACCTTTGGCATGATGAATTAACTGTGACTGTGGATTATTTACTTGGGCCCTATCAATACTTTCTCTTCAATTTCAACCTTGTCCCCAAGGTTGAACTTAGGAAATTGACTCTTGAACATCAACAAATCCTCCCAAGTCGCCTCTTCTACTGCCTTTCCCTTCCAATGCACTAGTAACTGCTGCACCACCTCTCCCTGTTTCTGCACTTTCCTGGAAGCTAGCACTGCTTCAGGTTCTGCTGTGTCAGTCAAATCTCCATCCATATGATCTGGGAGTTCCTCCTCCTCATAATATTGTCCCACTGCCTTCTTTAACAACGAAACATGGAAAACTGGATGAACTTTTGACCCTTCTGGAAGCTTCAACTTATATGCTACAGCTCCAATCCTCTCTAAGATGGGGTAAGGCCCATAATAACGAGCAGCTAATTTGGCATTAATCCTAGTAACAACAGAGTTTTGCCTATGTGCTCTGAGTTTCACAAACACCCATTCTCCTGCCACAAAGTTTCTGTCACTGCGCTTTTTATCAGCTTGATTCTTCATTCGGTCTTGTGCTCTTTTTAGCTGAAGTTTTAGTTGCCTGAGTGCTTCATCTCTATCCATGAGATCCCGCTGTACAACTTCCACCCTTGTTTCACCTTGTCCCCACCTTATCATAGCTGGAGGTGGTCTCCCATAAACTATTTCAAAAGGAGTCTTCTCGGTAGCACTATGGAAGGTGGTCTCCCATAAACTATTTCAAAAGGAGTCTTCTCGGTAGCACTATGGAAGGTGGTATTAAACCAATATTCTGCCCAGTGAACCCAGTTCATCCATGTCCTAGGTTGATCAGAGATAAAACATATGAGGTACGTCTCCAAGCATCTGTTAACCACCTCTGTCTGCCCATCAGATTCTGGGTGATAGGCAGAGCTTACCCTCAGCTGTGTTCCATGCATCTTAAACAATTCTCTCCAAAAACTGCTCATGAACACTGGATCTCTGTCACTTACTATAGAAACTGGAATGCCATGCAGTCTGACAACTTCCTTGCTAAAAACTTCAGCTAAACTTCTTGCAGTGTAGGGGTGTTTGAGGGGAATAAAATGACAGTATTTTGATAGCCTGTCAACCACTACAAATATAGCTTCATACCCCTTAGACTTGGGTAACCCAGTAATAACATCCATTGAAATATCCTCCCATATGCGTTCAGGAATGGGTAATGGCTGCAAAAATCCTCCAGGGGAACATGCTAAATACTTCTGTCTTTGGCAGACATCACAGCTTCTGACAAACTCCTGAACCTTTCTCTTCATCCCTATCTAATAAACATTTTCAGCTATCCTTCTGTAAGTCTTATAGAAACCTGAATGTCCACTTTGAGGAGTAGCATGGAACTCTTGTAACAATATAGGGATTAAAGTGGAATGTCTGGATATCACCACTCTATCCCCATAGAATAAAATCCTTACTTGTACACATATCCAGGCCTGGAATCAGGATTCTGCTGCAGCTCTGCAATAATCGTCTGCAATTCCTCATCTTGACTTCAGTCATCACATGTTGCTTCTGGTCCCATTGTACCAAAGTAGTGATGTTGCTTAACTCCATTCCTTCATTAATTCTGGATAACGCATCAGCCCCTTGGTTCAATTTTCCTTGCTTATACACAATCTCAAAGTCATAACCAAGCAGTTTTGCTGCTCTGCAGTGACTATCTTTTGTTGCAGCAGTTGTTTCAAACTTTTCTGGTCAGTGGATACTGTAAATTTTCTTCCTAGTAAATATGGCTTCCAATGTTGTATAGCCATCACCACAGCCATCAACTCCTTTTCATAGGCAGACTTGGTCAAATTTCTCACTCCAAGTGCTTTGCTAAAATAGGCTATGGGCTTCTTGTCTTGCATCAGTATAGCACCTACTCCTGTGCCCGCTGCATCACATTCAATCACAAAGCCTTTGCTGAAGTCAGGCAAAGCTAGTACTGGAGATGTGGTGAGTTTCAGCTTCAATTCTTCAAAAGCATCCTGAGCTTGCTTTCCCCAAATAAAATTGTTCTTCTTTGTAAGCTCAGTCAAAGGTCTTGCTATCCTCCCATAGTCCCTTATAAACTTTCTGTAATAACCAATGAGTCCCAAGAACCCTCTCACCCCTTTTACATTTTTTGGTACTGGCCACTGTGTGACACTTGCTACCTTACTAGGGTCAACAGCCACCCCTTCCTTAGATATGATATGGCCCAGATAGTCCACCTTGGTTTGAGCAAACTGGCATTTTTTTTATTCGCCACCAGTTTATTATTTGCCAGAACCGGTAGCACTTCCTCTAAGTGTTGTAAATGATCTCCCCAATTTTGGCTATAAACCAAAATATCATCAAAAAATACAAGGACATGCTTCCTCAAAAACAATCTGAACACTTCATTCATGAGACTCCGAAATGTCGAGGGAGCATTCATGAGCCCAAAAGGCATCACAAGGAACTCATAATGCCCCTCATGAGTTCGGAAAGCTGTCTTATGCACATCAGACTCCTTCACCCTGACCTGATGATAGCCTGATTTTAAATCCAGCTTGGAATAAAATTGAGCACCATGAAGTTCATCTAGCAACTCTTCAATCACAGGTATAGGGAATTTGTCTGGTATGGTTACCTTGTTAAGAGCACGATAGTCAATACACATACGCCATGAATTATCCTTTTTTTAACTAGTATTACTGGGCTAGAGAAAGAACTGGTACTGTGGCGTATGATTCCGGCAACAAGCATTTCCTTCACCTGTCTTTCAATCTCGTTCTTGTGGTGATGGGGATACCTATAAGGTCTGACATTCACTGCATTCGGCCCCTCCACAAGGTTAATAGCGTGCTCTTTTCCTCTAATGGGTGGTAGACCAGTGGGTTCTTGAAAAACTTGTGGAGCAACCTCTCCAGTTCTTCTTGTTGCCCTGGTGTTAGGATCTGATTCTCCTTCCTTTGTTCGTGTTTCTCCACCCCCCAAAATCCACCATGTACCTCCTGTTTGGACTTCCTTAAAATGCTTTGCAACGCCACCATAGACTCTCTACAGTTTCCCAAGCCTTGCAGGGTAACCCAGCGCTTGTCCATCCAAAAACTCATCGTTTGTTTCCTCCAATTAATGATTGTATCCCCCAATGTTTTGAGCCATTCCATACCCAACACTAAATCAATACCTCCTAACTCAAACAAATGCAAATATAGGCTCAATGTGAAATCCCCGATGCTCATTTCCAGTTTCTTACATATACCTTTGGTAATGGTCTGGTACCCATCACCTAGCTTAATCCTCATCTCCGGGGTATCATCTACTGGCCAGTCCATCTTATACACTAATTTCTGGGAGATGAAATTATGTGTGGCTCCACTATCCACCAAAATAAGCACAGGAACACCACGCACAATGCCTTGAAACTTCACGGTGTGATGATTTTCTTGGGCAATGTGATGCAAATTCAGTATGCTACACTCCCCACCTTCCTCCTCATCCGTATCTTCCACTTCCACTGCTAGGATTTTCGCTTCAGAGCTTTCTTCCTCCTCGTCCTCCATCACCAGAACCCTCAACTGCTTGTCAGGACATTGATGCATAGGGTGAAAAGCTCCTCCACACTTGAAACACAGACCCTTCTGTTTCCTTTCCATTAACTCTTGATAGGATAAGTGGGAAAGCCCCTATCACGAGGCCCATGCCTTTTTTTGTCTCCATGGGCTGACCCATCTCTCTTAGGCCCAATAGCTGGACCTTTGGACCCCCCAACTTCCTTTCCTTTTACCAACACCCAATCAGTACTGCCCCGTCCTCCACTAAACGAACCGGGTCGTTGTGACCCATTTCCGAATCTGGAGCTCTGATTGAAACCCGACCCGTTTCCTCCTTTCACTTCTTTCTCTACAGCACGTGTCACTTGCAATAATTTGGAGCTGCTAATTTCCCCCATTGCTGCCAAGCTTCTTACCTTCCCTCTTATCTCAGACTTCAAACCATGTAAGAAGTACCCCAAAAATTGCTTATCTGGGAGTTTGGGTATCTGAGCAATGAGATACTCAAATTCCAAGATGTACTCCTCTACTGTACCCTCTTGCTTCAGCTCCGTCAGATGCTCATATACATCACCGTCACCATGTCCCCCATACCTTTCCAGCAGCGCCTCTTTTAGATTCTCCCACGTTAGTTCACCATCTTCTCCAATCAGCGAGTTGAAGAAGTGAATGGTGGGTCCTTCCATGCATAGCTGAGCCAAGTTCACTTTTACCTCCGGAATGGTGTCTTGAACCCTGAAATAGACTTCTGCACGCGAGATCCACCCCGCCGGATCCTCGCCGTTGAACGCCGGCAGCTCTACCTTCTTGACGGATTGACGAAACTCCGTCATCGCGTCACCTTTGAGGTTACTGAACGATCCACCGGTACCCTTCATCTTCTCCGGTGACCCTTGGTCCACCGTCGCCGCACTTTTCCCCGTACTTCCTTCTTCGACGTGCAACGTCTTACCCAAACATTTTTCCAGCAACGCGAACAAGCTCGCGTGGTTCTCCTTCATTGTGCTCTGAACATCAGCTAGTGTTGAACGAACTTCAGAAAGCTCGCTCTCCAACGCTTCGACCCTAGCTTCCATTTGCTTGAGCACGTTAGTTTTCTTTGGTGGCATCCACTGGCTCCGTCGCCGGAATCCGGTAGGTCGGACCAGTTTGATACGAACCAGAGAATACCATCCATGAATGGAAAGATCACATGATGCACTTTCACACAATAGTTAGTGTAATACATAAAATAAACTCAACGACAGAACTTCTAGTGAAATACAATAAAGACCTTGTGTCCAGGTTTGATAGCTGAAAACTAATACATGTGCTACTTAATGAGCTAACTAATACATGTGCTACTTAATGAGCTAAGTAAAACCTCCTGCAAGGCCGGATAATAACTGGAATGCTTTTTATGGTAGATTGTAGATGTGTCAAATAATACTCCTTAGAATTAAAACCGACTAAATGAAAATAAAAGGAGACCTGCATTCCATCAAATTGAATTAGCAAGAAAACATTGTTATCTTCCGGTAGAGAACAAATATTTTTAGGAAATGAGTCAATGTATTGATATCTCTAGTAACTTTGGAACCTCTAAGATTAAGGGGTTTATTGATCTGAGATATACAAAGTATGCCAACTTTCTACTAGCTGGTGAAAATCTATACCTGTTTAGCATTTGTCTAAATTCCTATCTGCATGATTGACACTACATCATATTCAAACTGCCGTAAATATCACATTTGTTCCCGCAGTCCTGCTACAAATCCATGACAAAACCAAAAGCCAATCGGTAACCCCACCAGACAGAAAATAACTACTACTGGTATCCACAAAACCTTGGTTACTAGAAGTTCTCTGAAGCCCAAGCTTACTTGAGTTTATCTACCGACATAAGTTTTGTGAGACTGTTTGGAAGAACTTATGAAAACAGATTATCAAGCTTTTTTCGGCACGTTTTCATAAGTCTCCAATATAGCTTATAAAAACAGCTTATAGCATATACAAAAACAATTTAACTTTATTTTATCTTTGTCTACATAAATAGATTATGTAAGCATATGCATAAGTGCTTATCATAATAAACGCTTGTGCTATAAGCTACAAATAAACTGTTTATCCAAACAGGCCCTAAATGCATAACAAGACCTGAGGATGGGATTACCTAAATACCTCAAGCATTAAAAATCACACTCATTCATCCTCATCAGCAACAAAACCCAAAGGCAGAACATAATTTCACATATTTCAATGTTACTATAAGGGTGAAACTTCCAAACAAAAGAAAAAGTCACAAATATATCAAAATTAGAATGGGAGCACTCACTTTCCAATTATTCTGACTGATGTTCCTTGCTTGAAAAAAGGAGACGATGGGCACATATCTTGTAAAGAAACTAACGCACCGGATTTTGCTTCGAATGATGCCATCAGGCTTCACTTACCACTAAAAATTTCCAATTCCAGCCTGCAATTTGGAAAAATATAACTAATACGCTGACATTATAAAATATCTAATATCTTTTATATTAATCTAACAATAACAATGACATATTCAATGACATTTCACAATGTGTAAATTCATGTTAATGGTCAGTTGTTATGCTACTCAAACTTTTGAAGCACACCATATGACATTATGACCTTATCACATAAAAGATTTTAATAAACAATTTCCTTCACATAAAAGGGGGAAAATATATAGTGTTGTTGAAGAAGTAGAGAAATTGAAATGGTAAGAATGTTAAAAGAGTGTTTATGTGTTGATAAGTAAAAGAAGAAAACCTGAAGAATGGACACGACCACCGCGAGGGCAGACGGCGGTGGAGGCAGAGGTCTCTCAGCTTTTTCGTTTTAACTTTGATTTACGAAAGGTAAGGGTGGGCTAAAAATATTGGGGTGGGGCTAAGGGTGCGTTTGTTTTACCTTAGAAAAAAAATAGATTTTGTGTTTGAAAAATTTAATGATTTTTTTTAGAGATTTTGGAAAAAAATCTGAAACTTTTTTGGTTGTTTATTATCCAAAAAATCATTAAAAAAATGATTTCTAACTAATTCATGTTGAAATAAAAAAGATTTTGAAAAACTCATTTTAGAGTCAAAATAGATTTTTTTTGATAAAATGATATTTCTAAAAATCCTTAACAAACACTTAAAACAAAAGTAATTTGATTTACTAGAAAAATAGATTTTTTCTTAAAAAAATCTAAAACAAACAAGGACTAAATTATCAAACCAAAAACAAATAGGGACTGAAACCTATGCTAGACTTTGTACACCAAATAGAAAGGTGTCCTAGATTTCATGTGGTTGATTTGATAAGACATTAAATCATTAGATTATTAGTTGAATTATTGATAGAGCTGCATAATTAGATCGGATTAAATTGGATAATTTGGCCCTATTAGTCAATCCTAATAAATTTTTGTATAAGTGTTAAACCATAATGAATCAAATGCTTCGGTTTTTAAGTTTTATATATATTAAAAACAATATCATATTAAATATATTTTTTATTTACAAGTCATAAAATATTAAGATATTACAAATTATCATGTAAAAAAGTTAATGTTTTCTACGAAAAAAAAATTAGTAACACAACTTTGCATGGTAGTTGTGAAAAAATATGTGTTTGTAACAAACTAAATTTTAATACTAGTAGAACATTTGTCAAAAAAAAAAAATATTAGTAGACATTCGTGCACGCACCCACAAGGTCATGTGTTGTGCTCTTTTTTTTCTCTTCTCAAAATGGGTATAAAACTCTTAGCCATATAAGTGGTACAATCAAGTGAATATTCCATCGAGGACAATAATGTGCAGCGTAAACAAATATGAATAAATATGACCAAAATTTTTATTAGACGTTTTTTGGTTGGTCACAATCGGGGTATGAAACTCCTAACCATATAAGTGGTACATAAGTCTATACAAGTGCCTCTCAAAAGGAAAAAATATAGTTTATACCAAGTGGTACAACCTAGTGAATGTTCTGTTGAGGGCAAGAAAGTGCAACATAAACAATTATGAATAAATATGACTACATTTTTTATCAGACGATTTTTGGTTGGTCACAATCGGAGTATGAAACCCCTAGCCATATAAGTGGTACATAAGTCTATACAAAGTGCCTCTCAAAAGAAAAAATAAAGTCTATACTAAGTGGTACAACCTAGTGAATGTTCAACGGAGGGCAAGAAAGTACAACATAAACAATTATGAATAAATATGACCACATTTTTTATTAGACATTTTTTTGGTTGGTTAGAATCGGGGTATGAAACCCCTAGCCATATAAATGGTACATAAGTCTATACATAGTGCCTCAAAAGACAACACATAATTCAATGCTTTTTTTTCCCACAATTTGAATCAAATTCAAAAACAAATACATATTCTCTAAAACAAAAGTGAAAGGGTCAAAATGTCTCTTAGTTCTTTAAAAAAAATATGTCTCTTGGTTTAAACAAGGAAGTAGGTATATAGTAAGGGCTGTGCTAGATAATTATTAATAAACACTACAATTGTAATAAAACAAGATAGATTTAGATTTATGATAGATTTATAAAAACAATAAAACCAACAACAACAACAAAAAAGACAGGATTCGCGGGTTCAAAATACAAAACCCGGTAGATTTTAATGGAAAGCGTGAAAGCAGAAACATGGAGAATTTAATTAGTTATTTAGGACAAAGGATGAGAGGAGTGTGATAGCCATTTTTTACTAGTTTAGTTAAGGAGATAAAAAGTATTTTGATTGTGAGGATTGAGGAATGACAATTTACTTGTTATGGTGAAATATTATCTTAGTAATGATATTTGTACAATTATTTCACCAGATAAACAATATTTGATGCTAGTTGTTGTGAATTCAAACTCAAATCACATCAATAAATTTAGACGTGTGGAGAGTATCAATGTGTTAATACCAAAAATAAAATATTTGGTTGAAATTATGATTATATGTAATTTAGTCTATTACTTTTATTATTTGACGCATAGTTGTGACTAAGAAATGACTCTTGTTTAACTTCTCAGTGATTATTTATTTGAAGTGCTTAATGGACATTTAAAGGGAGAAAGCAAAATTTCGACAAGATAGATGGGTTATTTCGACATGTTGCAAAGTGCAAAGAGATTTCGACCAAGACCATAAAGACTTCGACATACCGCATTTTCGACCAAGTGCTTTAATATGTTTCATGCATATGGTTTTCGACCAAAGATAAGGAGAAATAATCTGAAGTTGCAATTGGATTGCAATAAGGCAAAGAGGAGCACGTGGCAACAAACAAGGCTGAAGTGCATGAAAGTTATTTTCTAGTGTCTTGTAATTATGCCAAGTATAGGGCTCTAAGTATAAGAAGTTATTAGTAGTTTTTCTTGCAAGGTATATATATATATATATATATATATATATATATATATATATATATATATATATATATATATATATATATATATCAGTTTTAATAAGAACAAAGGGCAAATTCTTGATTTCTGAAAACTCTGTAACACCCACGCCATGGGAGCAAATGGGTTCAGGAGTGGACAAATAGACAGATTTCAGCCACCATTATATTCTTTGCAATTTAATTGCTTTATTACTGCTTTATTTTCCCTTTTTCTTTACTATATCTTGCACTTTTCCCATTTTTTTTCCTTTCTTTTTAATGCTCATTTGAGCGTTATTTCTTTAAATTGTCATTTGATAACTTGTTTTATTAAAGTTGTTGGAAGCAATTCTAACACTAATAAGAACAATTTGATTTGTTCTCAACAAACACATAAGGAAAAAGACCATAAATCGTTAAGCTCGAAGAACCTAAAAAAAGACTTTAATTCAATCCTTAAGTGTTTTGAATAATATTGTTTGTATTACAAAAAATCAGTATAAACTCAGTGCTAACCAATAATAAAAATAGTCAAAACATTAACAACCAATTATGTGTAAAGCAAAACGACTATCAAAGCAAAAGCAAGATAAAAGACAATAAAGGAACAAACACACTAAGATATGGTTACTAAGTTCAACCCAAAAATGATTCACGTCTGAAGAAGAGAGCAGCTCTTTGATCAATTACCAATGGATCTTTAAAACTTAAAAGGATACAAAAGAGTTGCAAAAAATCAATTTCAAGAGTTCTCCAAGAATGACTCTAATATCTACATTTTTCTCAATCTTTTTCCATGACAAGAAATTAACAAAAGTTAGCAAGAAACTGTTCTTAATTGCTCACCAAAAGCAATCCCCAATTTATCTGTTTTCTTCTCTTTCAATCCTCCAATAATTTCCACTCTTCAAGGTGTTTTCTATGTATTTTCCAACCTAATAATTTAACCCAAAAGACACTGAATCTTAGCTCTTAAGTCTTTTAAGTGTCTCCTCTTATGGTTCCATGAGATGAGATTTTTCAACAAATGAAGTGAAAACTGCTAAAATAGTGCTCTAGAATCGAGTCACCTGCCTCTCTCTTCCTCAGGCACCTAAAGCCGTTTCACGCAGAGTAACCCGACTTGTGGCTAAGCCTCCCCACCTCGCGGGCCAGGTATCACGAAACACCTGAAAAATGAACTGCCAACTGCCTCGCGGACCCTACTGGGCGCCTCATGGGTGGGGTAGTAGACAACCGAAATTCCAGCTTTTGAATCTACCTTTTGATGAGATTTTAAGGCATAATAGCAACATTTTCACTGTGGTAGTAGCTAATAAACCGCTGCGTGATAATTTAAGTGATTAATTAATTTGTGTTGCATTGCATTTAAGGAACCACATGCAGCGTTGACAAAGTGTTCATAATCAGTTCAAAATACACAAATAAGCATAGTTTTCATTTTTTTTTTTAACAAACTCAATAAGCTTAGTTTTCTACATTCATCGACTATCTATTATAAGCAAAAATTAAAAAAATATCATAGTTTTCATAGGTTCATTGAATACATTAGTTATTTAATAAAATTAAAAAATTATTATTTGCTTATAAATGTGACCGAAAGGAGTAGAATAGATCCACATCAACCATTATCAATATTCCATATTTGACTATATAGAATAACATAAGATCCCGTCAAAAAATATCAATAACGCAAGATATATAAATAATTGTGTTGATAAGATTGAAAGTATTTATTTATTTTTATTGAATTAAAGGTATTAATAAAAAAATGTCAAAGTACCTCTATACATCAGCAAGAGTGCTAGCTGTGTGCGCAAACGCAATTTGATATTTTGATTCCACTCGCACGAATTGACCGCAGCCAATTGAAAAGTCCCATGGCTTTATATCTTTTTGAATTTTGATCCTTACTTTTGTTGCTTAAAAAATAGTATGCCTCTAAGGATAATTATTTTGATGATTTTATAGTTCTATCTAAAAAATATATTAATATAGGAATGCGTATACACACACAGTCACACGCGCAAATTATAAGTTTAAAATTTTAAAAACAATGAAAATTTTGGGATCAATAACTGAGTTACTATAGTGAGTTTAAACAATAATATTCCAAATGGAAAAAACTATTAAAAGAACAGAAACTGAAATTATTATTAATATAAAAAAATAGCATAACAATTTTTTTCAGGTGAAAAATAATTTACATCAAAGGAATGATATTATTCCAATTCAAGGGAGTAGATGATTCACGTTTAATCTCGACTAGAGGATTATTAGAGACTTATAGCATGTTTGGTTATATGTCCTGATGTCGGATTATCATGAATTTAAGAAGTATGAATTTAAATGTGAGGCATTGTTATTGTTATACATAGTTCACTTGTAGCAGTGTCTCGGTTATAAGCCATGTGGTAAATTACAGAGAGTGGGCTAAATAAAATATGTTTGTTACCAAATATTGTTGTCCATTCCATCTTAGCCTATACAAGGTAGGGATAGTCAAGTGAGTATAAATAGCAAAGACATATGCCATTTCTCTTTTGATAGAATGTCGAGCCAAATGATTGGTTTATTATGAGGTGATTGGTTTATTATCCATCAACAAAAGCTGAATAGAGTTACTTATACGGAATTGACATCAATCAAAACAATTTGTTTGTCATATTATGATGTTAGGCCGACATAATAAATATGTTATCATCGTATGGTTCAAAAACATAAGACTTGTGAAGGAGCCCCTCTCACTTATTATAAAAAGAAGCAATACTTGCTTAGGGACAAACCCAAATCTAAAAAGTTTAGACACACTCACACAAATAATATTATTTTTTGGTCAAGCACGGTTAGCATGTATTTTTCGACAAAGGATATTAAATACAGTCATTGAGGTTTGACGAAACACGTGGAAGAAAAGTGGAACTTTTGGACTTAAAGAGTTTCTAAGACTACGCGCGTTCGTTCGACACGATCGAAGGGAAGGTTGGTCGAAGGATATCTCGATAACGCGGGAGTTGGTTGTTCTCTGAAGAGGTTCTTTTGCAAACTGTCGAAATTCATGGCTGTCGAAGGAATGAGATTCGAATTTCAAATAGGTTATTCTTCTTGTTATTAGACGTTAATAGCAGTTAGAAGTTTGGATAGGATTGTACTGTTATTTCATTAAGTATAAATAAGAGTTTTCCATGAGGAAAACGGGGTCACAAATCAAATACATAACATTCTACACACTCGATGTATCCAAGTTACAGCGAGAAAAGAGTCACAAATCATGTATGATCCTTGTGAACCATTTTTATTTTGAATCAATGCAATTTACTTCACCCTAAGTTAATTCTTGCAATTTGTCTTTATTCTGCAATTTCCAATCGACAAGTTCAAGCAATCGAACTTGAAGATTATTTGTTCTTTTCTTATACTCGGAACGCATAAAAATCAACAAAAACATGCAAAGATTCTCAAATAAATTTGACACACAATGACCTGAGATTACTGGTTGATCTCGCAAGCAATAAATCTATAACCAGCTGTTGTTTACAAAAAATCAGGGTAAACAAGCACACATATAATTTTTTAAAAAGAGGTAAAATGATTTAATAATTTTAAATGATATGACTAATTTATTTATCATTTAATTTTCTTCATTGTTGTGTGTGTGCTCAAATCAATATTATTTGTATTTATGACTATACAAGACTTTCTCCATAAAAAGAATACGGTTTGTCCTAATTCAAGCATCTCTCATTTTTCTACTCGTTTACCGATTATGTTGGGACTTGGGATTAATCTTATCATCAGTGTCATATTGATTCAAAACGGATATTATCATACTTTTATTATAGTCATATTGATTCAAAACAGATATTTATCATACTTTTATTATAGTTCTGATCTACCAAACACTTTTTGTTGTCACATTCTTAACCTCCTCAAGTCCTCAGTTTTATAAGTCGGTGCTAACAAAATCAAATTTTAATTAAGGTTATGCTAACAATGTCCTTAGGACACTTGTTGACATTTCTCATTTAATTATAAGATATTTACATATAATCGATGTGTTTATTTATCCATAAAAGATAAACGATGTGTTTATTCAATGTACACTTATTGAATAGAATACATCATAATGCCAAATTCTTCAAAAAAAAATAAAATAGATCATAATGCCAAGATTCAAATATTTGACTATCCGTTAAAGATCGCTATTATAAATCAAAATACCAATTTAATATAGCTGGCTGGCTGGCATGTGCAAATTGCCCTGGCTACTTGCCTAGGACACCACTTGTGTGACATAATGTCACGTGACATTGTGACATTGATCAATCTAATTGTGACACATAATCCAATTCAACTATTCTCTCTCATCTTTTTATGTTTAAAAAAATTGTATTGCCACGTGTCACAATCGGATTGACCAATGTCACGTGACATTATGTCACACAAGTGCAAATGCATGTGATGTGATGACTACATATAAAAGATAATTAAAATTCAACCCCATATTTCTTCAAAAAAAAATTCAACCCCATAT
Source organism: Medicago ruthenica (assembly GCA_018208015.1). Classification (NCBI taxonomy): domain Eukaryota; kingdom Viridiplantae; phylum Streptophyta; class Magnoliopsida; order Fabales; family Fabaceae; genus Medicago; species Medicago ruthenica. The sequence goes on along the minus strand of WNNG01000602.1, from coordinate 18,653 downwards.
TTAATACCACTTTTGGAAAACCCACAACCTCTCAAATAGTTTTCTTCTCCCTAATTTTTCTTCCACCGACGTTACCCATCGCTTACGCTTAGGCATAAAACAAAATACAAACATAAATATCATCGTACAACCAAGAAACAAAATGAATTCCACTACATCAATAGTTTCCTTGCCGGAAGATTGTGTTTCTGCAATCTTGTCACATACATCACCACAAGATGCATGTAGATTTTCATTGGTTTCCAACACCTTTGTCTCAGTTGCAGATTCTGACTTGGTTTGGAAGACCTTTTTACCCTCTGATTACGAGGACATTGTCTCAAGAGCTGTGAATCAATTCTCTTTCAAATTCATCTCTTCATACAAGCAACTCTTTCGTTCACTTTGTCGTCCCCTTCTTCTTGACGGTGGCAATAAGGTAATTTACCTATATTACTATGTTATTTGCTTCTAACTGTTGAGAATTAATTCATAAGTTCAGAAGCTGAAGCGTAGAGGGATCAGAAGCTGAAGTTCTGAAGGTTCAGCTTCTGATGCTTCAGAAGCACTTCAGAAGCTAGAGCTTCTGAATCAGTTAGTGTTTGTTAGAGGTCGTTAATAGTTTGTTAGAAGGTTGTTACGAGTTTGTTACTTTACTTGTGACATAAGTTTGTGTATAGAAACCATTGTAAAGTGTGCCTTCATAACTCAATGAACTCAATGAAATTACGTATTACAAAATTTAGTGCTCTGTTTTTCGTTCTTCTTCCAGATTCCGTTTTATCCATTGTTTTTCGTCCTCATGCTGCGCAACTGATCCAACACTAACTAACCTTAATTTAGTTATAGTTAATTTTACTATGTTCTGTCATGTGATGAATACAGAGTTTCAAATTGGAGAAATTTTCGGGTAAGAAATGTTATATGTTATCAGCAAGGGAGTTGTCAATAGCGTGGAGCATCGACCCAATGTTCTGGAGTTGGAAATCATCCCCTGAATCAAGGTAATTCTATTATTAGCTTCTTGGCTTCAAGTCAACTCAACTTTATCCTACAATGCCAATTAACCAACTAATTTTTTTTTTACAAGTAACTAACTAGACTTTCAAAAAAGGAAAGTACTATTTTTTTTTTAAATGTAATCTGTTAAGAGTTTAATATATTCATTTTAGTTTTAATTTATGATTCCTTGAACCCTTCAAATTTTTTTTTAATGATTCCTGGAAATAAAGTGTAATTTTTTTTGGGTGCAAGAAATAAAGTGTAATTTTGATGCATGGTTAGTGTTAATTTTTTAGTAAGCTAAGATCGAATTGACAAGAAATACATCCGTTTGAACTCTCACTAGAATAATCATTAGTTAAAATTTCCATAACTCCAACTAAATTTTGTATTAATGGAGTTCGTTTCCACAAAAACTAGAAGATTGAGATAAAAAAAAAAAGCAAATAATTATTTTCGTCCGTGAATGCGTAACAAGGAACCATAACAGTCTCTTAATGTAGCGAAATTATAAAATTGTCTATGATTGTGCGCTCTATTGGTTAAAATAGTTCATGACGTTAAAATATTTCCTTTAACGCCATGGTCTAGGAGCACTTGGAGGATTGAAGCCTGGTGGGTTGACACGGAGGGGAATGAAAAGTATGTATGAAAGATGTAAGCATTTTTTGATCGAAAATTGAATTACTTGTTTTCGTCAAAGACTATTTTGACTAACATAGTGTATAATCAGAGACAATTTTATAATTTCGCTACATTAAAGAACTATTGTGGCTGGTCGTTCCACAGTCAAGACGAAAATGATTATTTACCCAAAAAAAAATGTGCAAGTTTTTTATACGATTCCACTATCACATGTCACTTTTTCATAAGTTTATGACTCTAGTTGATTATCATCAAATGTATAGCAATCAAATCCATTTTAAATACCACACAAAAATTTTAATGCATGTCTTGTTAACGAGTGTCTCTGGAGCACTCTTTAAGCATCTTTAATAAAAAATTATTCTTTAAAAAAAATTAAAGACTTCAATTTCCAAGGCAATAAATGCACAAACTTTCATAAAAACTTACCACTTTTGGTGCTGAAAGAGTGTTCCAGGAGCACTCGTTAACATTTTCCTTTAATTTATCAGGAGAGGTGGTAATTTAGAGGATACAAAATTATTGTGTAAAATGAGTATGTTGATTTGTACTCCATGATAGTAAACAAAATTAAATTAAATTAATATTTGCAGATTCCCAGAGGTGGCAGAACTGAGAACAGTGAACTGGTTAGAAATAGAAGGCAAAATTAGAACGAGGATTCTAACGCCAAACACGACATATGCAGCATATCTCGTAATGAAAGACTCTCATAGAGCGTACGGACTTGACTCTACTCCTTCAGAAGTTTCAATTGTGATAGGAAACAAAGTGAACAGAGGGAAAGCATATTTGTGCAATAAAGATGAGAACAAACGTAATATGGAGACACTATTTTATGGGAACAGAAGAAACAGGGTGATTCAAGAACAAGAAGATGGAGGAAATATTCAAGTACCATCTAAGAGAGAAGATGGGTGGATGGAGATTGAGATTGGGGAGTTTTTCAGTGGAGAAGGTGATGAGGAGATTAAAATGAGTCTCATGGAAGTTGGTCATCAGTTGAAGGGAGGACTTGTTCTTGAAGGCATTGAAGTGAGGCCCAAACATACATAATGTTGAGTGTGTATAGTTTAGTCTTTAGAGGGGAAAATCAAACAATATTGTAAATTCTTAATTTGCTTGATTAAGAGAGTACCCTGTTTGATCCTTTGATGCATACATTATTTTACATTTTTTCTAACATTAGTACACGATAGCCAGCATGATGTTGGTTGAGTGCCAGGCCCAAAGTGACTTGACGTTCTCTTAGAAAAAAACTAGTTCAACTCTTTAAATCATTCTAGTTCAACCTTTAGTAAAATAAGATATTATTTGCCAGGAATAGTCTCGATAAGAATTTAAAGAATCTAAGCTGAGGGATACCGTAGGGCGTCTACTCAAAGATACCTTAAGGCGCCTACTTGAAGATCTTAATCACGATTGGTTTGGAAAAAAATGCATACAAAAAATATAATTTTTTTCATTTAATATCATAGAAAAATAATGTGATATATTTTCACGATTAAATTTATACACATGTGTGAGTGACATTCCACTTTTTAATTTATCAGAGAAGAAAAAAATTTGTAATAATCTTATGACCGATGATATAGTTGTAGAATGAAATTTTCTCAATTACGTGCATTAGAGAAAATAAAAAATAATTTTTGTAGAATTTTTTTGTTTCTTTTTTAGGCTAGGTTACATCCTCCTGATTCGTTTTTCCTTTTTTATCCAATACATTTTAACCATATTAAAAAATAGTTTGGTAGTTTTTTTGTTTTAAATGGTCAATGCTAGTAATTAGTTGTTAGATTGATATTTTGTTCTTTATCATAATATGATCTCATATTCTTCAATTTTTTTAACCTTTAACTCAAATAAGTTGAGTTATCCGACCATCAATTTTAGTAGAGTTTTAGTTATAGAATTTCCAAATTCGCATATAAGTGAAGACTTTTAAAATGGTCGCGGATCAAATATTTAAAAAATTAATGTGTGATCCTTAAATTAATAAACAAATGTTAAGATGTTGTGTTAGAATTCAAGTTTTTTCCAACGGATACTATCATATTTGGACCAAAGGAAACTTCCTTTCAAATTTAATCCCTACCCGTGTCTTTTTTTCTTAATCTATTTTTAATCTTTTTTTTTTGAAGAAGTTTAACCATTATCTTTTGTTTTTGACAATCTTAATATATACATCATCCTAAACAAATAGTATGTTGGAAATGTCTCCCATGCATTAATCTGAATCAATGATTTAGAATTCTTTATCAGTATCGTAACAAAAATGACTTCACCTACTTGTTATTGTTTGACGGAAGGTGTAGACTTGTTTTGGGTTAGTGGCATTGTTGTTCATTGATTCGGTTCTAAATTAGGGAAAATGGCAATCTGAATTTGGATGTGCACATGATTTGGCTCCATGTTGACATCCTCCTGCATATTAAAAACAATATGTCGTCATACTAGCGATATGTATGGACCCCGTCACACAAAGCATTTATTTATTGTAATATATATATATAAAAGCATAACCAGTTGAGTTGCCAATATGGAAATCAAAGCACCTTGAATTCTTTTCAAAGTTTTCAACATTAGTGAAAAAAATATTATAGTATGGAACTTCTACCTGAAGATTGTTTTGCACACATTTTATCATTTACATCACCTCTCGATGTGTGTAGGGTTTCTCTAATCTCCTCAGTTGTGCAATCCATGGCAGATTCAGATTTTCTGTGGGAGAAATTTTTGCCACATAATTATCAAGAAATTATTTCTAGGCTGGTGGATCCCCCATTGCCATGTTCCTCAAAGAAAGAACTATTTGCCAGGTTATGTAAACCGCAACTAATTGACGACGGTAACAAGGTAATTTTCAACAACGCATGTTCATTTGATAGTAAGTGCATTAAGAATATTCGTTATTCATAAAAAATATTGTTTGACAAAATATCGTATAACTTGTCTTACATGTATAATGCCTAACTGTAATTATTCAAATTACACGAATTGTGTTGAAATTTTGAGTAAACGAAGAAGGGTTAGGAGGAGAAATGATATTTATACAATTATTTTAGAATAAATTTTTATATAATTTTTTCTTTTTGGGACACAAGAATAATAGAGAAAAAGTGAGAGAGTGTAAGAGCACAATAAGAGTATGAGAGAAATTCCCAATTTTTTCCCCAAAATTGTTGTACAATTATCATTTTTCCTAATATTGATAAGTCACGCAAATCATTGCCTAAAAAAAGTTACTTGACGTCCACAAGTTCTCAGTCAACTAACAAAGTATTGAAATTGTTAGATCGGACGTCATGATCGTGATTCGAACCTCAACGTTTTTATTTGTGTGTGCGAGTTTCAATAGTTATTTATCATTTCATCTATCTACCGAAAAAATCACCTAACTCGTGAGTGACTTGTGAGTTGGAAAAATGTAAGCCATATTAAGGGCTACATTTGTCAAGTTCACCAACATATGACAATGACCTCCAGATAGGCTGGTAATTCATGTAGGATTTAGCTTAGAGACCATTAATGAATGTTAAGAAAAAGGCTGGCAACAACAAAATCTCCGCTATACTAACTCTGTTTTTTATTTATAAGATTAATAGAAAATTTTCACATAAAATATAGGTACATATCTTCATCTTGTCTGTGTGTAAATAAAGTGGTAAATATCACATGAAACTTACACATGCACATAAATAAAAGATTTTGTATTCGAACCTGCGACACCGCGGATATCCAACCTAACAGTTTTGATATTTATTAGTTGAACTATGATTTATATTTAAAATATGTAAATATTTAATGGATTATTTTGTGTATGAGTGTGGCTAAATTCTCCTTTCAAAAAATAATATGTTTAGCTTTAATTTTTCGTCTTCCAAAAAACTTGAAGTATTGATAATGAATATATTAGGTGTAACCAAAAAAAATAATGAATATATTAGGGAAAAAATGTATATAGTAATTTAAAGTGGTTTATAATTAAGAACGTATAGGTTATTTCAAAAAAAAAATTAAGAACGTATGGATAGTACTTATTTTAAAAATGCACTTTATATATTTGTTGAAATGTATATGGTTCACGTTTAAATTTATGTAAGACTCACATAAATTAGTGAATTTCTTTTATATTTCAAGTAATAAAATTTAGTGTGTTGAAAAATATGTATTAAAAAAATACTCTCTTCAATCTTAAATATATAAGAATTTTTTTTATATATTTAGTATAAATTTATACTAAAAATATAATTTTATTTGTGTATATTTAATACCGGAGAGTATATTGTTAGCAACACTCTTCAAAAACTTAGAGATATAAACTATTATATTCACTTTCATGAGTGCTAAAATATATTTAATCTCCCTTAAAAAATATTTAATCTATAACATATTTTATATATATATATATATATATATATATATATATATATATATCACCAACATTGATCACCATAAATTGTATAAATTGTGATATAAATCAACAAGTGTTGAGTGTAACAAAAGGTGTTAGACTCCCACAATATGATAAATCAATATTTAAATCTCGACTAAAATATGTATATATATTCAATATCTGACACATCGCAAATAGATACCTTCATTTGAGGGAAAACATGGCAAAAAAATTGCAATATAAATGCAATCATTGTTAACTTAAGGTTGCTTGTGTGTGCTCAGGCGGGGGAGCAAATATGAATTTATTAATTCATATCAGTATAGGATTGTACTAATATGAATCTTAATTCATATTTGCTAAGTTGCCTGTGGATATACAAGTCACCAGTTAAAAATCTTTGTTTTATGTGGCAATATCATGAGTTCTCATTAGATAGTTGTGCAAAACGAAAACTTCACTTCACGATTTCTATACAACAAATTTAAGAGTTTAGTTGCTATGTAGTAAAAAAAAAAAATTTACACACATGCATTCAATAAAATCACACCACATAGATATTTGTGGATATCTTTTAGGAAGTAATCTATAAAAATGACGTTATGAAATGATTTGATTGGATGCATGTGCTAAAGAGTTTTACATACAACATGTACAAATTAAATCCATATTTTAAAATAGGAAAATGAGTGAAAACAATTGCACAAATGTTTTGTATTGCCATAGGCAATTGATTAGGGACCCTAGTTCTATACATGCTTTATGAATTTTTATTATATTGGACGTCCCGACTTAATGGGAATTCAACTAGAATTATTGTTTTAGGCTCCATCCGAAAGACTTAATTGCTAGCTAGGGAGCTTGTTTTCCCTTCCAATAATTTTTATTTTATATTATTAAATTTCCTTTTAATTGAATAACATTATATATGATCATAATTTGATTTATAATGTGGCTACATAGGAATACATAAGGGTTCCTATGGTCGTTTCACCATACAAAGACAACATGCATGAGTATATTGTAAACATTTTGACTGAAACAATTTGCACTTAAATTACCATTAAGAGTTAAAAGTGGATAAAAAAAAACTAAATAAAATGACTGATGTGTGAATGCTCCGACCAAATGAAGCAATGGTTAATGTCAAGAATATTTGGTTTTGTAGCTACTTGCGCCATTTATGATAATTTTAGCGATATCTGAAAAGATGCACTAATACATTGCAAAAAAATAAATAATAATAATAAAGCAAAAACATTTGGTTTTGTAGCACTCTACATCATTTATTATAATTTTAATGATATCTTATCAATGAAACAGATGTTCTCAATTGAGAAAACAACAGGCAAAATATGTTACTTGTTGAGTGCAAGGCAACTTTCAATTACATTTGGAAACACCCCTTTGTATTGGTCTTGGAAGCAAGTTAAAGGCTCAAGGTTTGTGGATCGTCCTAATTCTCCAATTAAAAAGTGTTAATTTTTCTTTTTATATTCTATGGTCTGAGACACTAACCTCCATTCACACAAAAAATAATCAAATTTGTTCCCTTATTTATCTGTATACATGCAATCTTAAAATACTTATATTAGTTGATCAATATTTTATTTTTTGACATAATTTTTAATTTTATTTTTAATTGAATTATTACTTTATTTACTTTCTTATACCTATAAACTACAAAATTGACTTTCTAGTCCTCTTAATTTTATAAATTATATCACATTATAAAAAGAAAAAACATATTTAACCATTTTATTCTATGGAGAAGATGAGTACAATTCGTGATTAAAAAGTGAACAATTTGTAACAAATTCCTACCCCCTATTTGGGTTTTGTGTATAGGTTTGCAGAAGCTGCTGAACTCAGAACCATTTGTTGGCTAGAAATCAAGGGTGGCATAAACAGTGAAATGCTATCTCCAAAGACAATGTATGGAGCATATTTAAAAGTGAAAATTGCGGATCGTGCTTATGGGTTAGACTCGTTACCATCAGAGGTGTCTATTGAGGTTGGTAATTACAAATCACAAGAAAATGTCTACATACGTTCACACTGCAAAAGAAATGGGAAAGCTTCTTGTCATTGCAATTGTGAGCACAATGATGAATGGTTGGAGATCGAGTTAGGGAGTTTCTACAGTGAAAAAGTTCAAGTTCAAGAGGTGAGAATGTGTCTCAAAGAAGTCAAAGGTGTGCACTTGAAAGGTGGGCTAATTGTTGATGGAATTGAACTAAGGCCCAAAACTTATGGGCCGTAACATTCTTAGATGATTTTTTTTCTTCGAAAAGTTGTTGTTTTCACTTAGCATTTGCTATGAAACACCATAAAATTACACATTTATCCACAACGGTAGTTAACTGCCGCCGGATCTACGCTTTAAAAATACCACAACCGCAGTAAACTGCCGCTGAACAAGGCGTAGCGGTAGTTAACTACCGCTGGGTAAGTTTTTTAGCAATTTCAAAAGTGGGAACAACGACTTTCTTTTTTTGGATAGACAAATGTAAGAAAGTTGGTAGTAATGTTATTTTCAACGTTCGAACTTTGGATTTATACCTTAAACTTTTTTGGTGTCCCTTAACTCACCAATTACGTAAAAGTTTCAAATTATCATTTCTCTATTTAAATATTTTTTGTGGGAAACTTATTTTTTAGTTTTTTAAATTAGCAAATAAGTTGTGAGTTGTTTGAATAAAATATGTTTTGGAAAACTCAAATTTTGAATTTTCTTTAAACAAATTTGAATTTCCCAAAAGAGTTATTTGTATATATGTTCTATTTTCATAAATTTGTAAAACATACAAAAAAATAAATAAAATTGAGAATGTTTTTAAAGTTGAAGAGTAAAAAGATAATGTAAGAACGAAAGTATTGACTATTGTGAGAGAGGAATAGATAATGAGTTAGATAGTTTTCCTTTTTCTATCCCATCTCGCAGGTTAGATAGTTTCAGTTTCTCTTATTCAAATCCATCTTCGCTGCCCCATGATATAGATTCTTGAATAGCCTCATGCTCTCTCTTCTGTGTTTGTTGTGTTGTGCCGTTAATTTTTTTTGGTAAGGATATATTATCTCATTTCCCTTCTCAAACAAGGACTTTCTTGACTCTAGATTGAGTATAGAAGAAGCAACGTTCCTAACCATGGCGTCATGCTCTTCATAAGAGTTTTTTCTTAGAATTCTCCTCCAAAATGTCATTTTCTTTTCTAAATACCTCATATACTTTAGGTTTTTCCCCAACAGAGCCTTCGCGAGGATAATTTGTGTCTTATCTCTCTTCTTTTTCCGCTCTAGCCTATAATGTTCCACAAGCTTTGTACCGTTAGAATAATACAGTACATACTCACATGATACATGCTAATATTTAGAACATAAAAGTAAACTCCACAGATTATAATCAAATATTATATCAGACTTATAATCCACTTACCTCAGGCTAAACGATTTTCCCTTTTTTTTTTTATCTCCTTTTGCATGTTAGATAATTTCTTCTTCTCATTCTCAACTGTATCTTGATTCAAACCTTTCCTTGTTGCTAATGATAAGGCGTCTTGAATAATTTTCAACCAACGACTCAGCAGCCTCCAACACATTCTCTAGCCAAGACTTTTTTTTCCCTCTAGAACTAGTATTGAAGAAACAATACTTCCAAGTTACATTTTATTATCCACAACATCATGCACTTCCGAGACCTTCTTCTCAACATTCTCCTCTAAATTTTTCCTTTATACGTTATATATTTTAGTAGTTTTTTCTCTTAAAGATTTCGGATTCAGCCTGAAACTTGCGAAACTTAACAACTACTTACATAACCTTCTTATAAGTTAAGTCGCTAGCTTTGTACCTCATTGCGCTCGAGATACAAATTTGAAATTTATTCTTCCTTCTCATCCTGTGGGACATACTTAATACTTGTCATAGATGCTGATTTGTGTTGGATTAAATACATATATTTATAATTCTTTTTTATCCTATATTAATAGTTTGCTCAAAAGAAAATTATTTTAATATTACTTAAATGTACTTTCTCTGTAAAACTTTAAAACCAAGAGCGTAGACTCATTTCCTAAGAAAAATAAATCGTGACAATTTATTCTCCATCTGAATCACCATTAAGAATTGATCGAAGAATAAATTTTTAGAAATTTTTCCGACTATATGGACCAAAATGTAATTTTTTTTAATTATTGTGAGAAACTTATAAATGTCCATTTTGAAATGGTATGATAAAAAAATAATTTTTCTTACAATGGTTCAGATAGAGATTAAATTGTCCTAGTTTTTTTTCCAAAGATTAAAAGATAATATATTTTCTTGTAAAAAAAGGTTACTTTTACTTTCCTTAATGACCAAATCGTGTATCGCATTTGTTCTCAAAAATTAAAATGGATATTTTTTAGGCGAAAGATGAGGCAGAGGGGTCTCCTATTGCCACACCCAATATATATATATATATATAAAGGAAATAAAGTACAAAGAGGAGGGACATAAATCAAAACCCTCAAAGAAAACAAAAAATTATAGAAATGGATATTAACAATATAGTAAAAGCCAAAAATATTTAATGAGCTGATAGTTACAGTTGAAATTTAGTGTAAAAAGTCTTTACATACGATCCATATCAATTATTTCGTTTTATCTATATTTTATAGAAATTAACTATATTTCCGCTCTTTTTATTGCACAAACGTGTGTAGATTATTAATTATATTTTATAGAAATTTTGCATTTAAATTACAAACGATATTTTATATAAACTTTTTATATAAATTAAAATTATAAGCATAAATATTTATGTCTTTCAAATGTAACAAACTAACAAACCATATTTATCTTTTTCAATGAAAACAATAATATAACAAAAATTCTTATATTTCTTTTTTTCTTTTCCGAAAGGACTTTTAATTACTTTTCAGAGAGTGGAAACTTTTAATTTTATAATTATTTTAGGATTTATTTTTTGATGAAAATTTATTTTTAGGACTTAAAACAATTTTAAAGACTAAAATAAAAAATAAAATCGTATAGAAACTAAAATCTATTAAAGTTTTTTATAGTGAGAATTTGTGATGTGAACAAATAAATTGCAAAACATTCCCACCCCTCTAAAAATAAAAAGTAAAATTGTATTGAAACTAAAATATTGTTTTTGAAAACCTTAACATTTTTGAGATTTTATGTAACTAATATTTTTGGATAAAGGAAATTTTTAGGAACAAGAGTACATGTTTTTTCTTCTTAAAAAGTATATATCTTTTTTGAAAAAATCAAAATGAAAATAGTAGGAGTAAAACGGGGTTTGTGAAAAATGTTTATATTTGAAAACGATTTGGGCCTATAAAAGATAGAACGGGTTTTGTTGTGACACAAGATCCATATATCCATCCCATGTAACCCTAGCAATACAACTCTCCTCTTTAAATACCCCATTGGCAGTTCTGTCTTGCCTCATAGGTTCCCGTTTGATCCATTCAATATTTTTAATCGAGGAAATTACGGTGGAGAGGAGAGGAGAGGGTTTTTCTTTTTATTCTTTCAGATCTCTCGTCTCCTCTACCGGATTCCCCTGATTAAAGAAATTCACTGGTTCATTTATATTTTTTTCCTATGCTAATGCTAATGCTATGATGATAATGTGTATCCCAGCTCATTATGAGGCCTTTTTGTAAGGTCTGGGAATTTAATCTTCCACACATTTATCTGAGCTTTTCTCTACACTTTTATTCTAATATAATTCCATGCTCCTTTTCAGTTTCATATCTCCCTTATTAGGGTTTTTAGATTACAGATTTTTTATACGAATCTAATTCTATTATTTCGTTATGCAATTAGGACCATATGTAATATATTTGTGTTGTGGAATTGTTGTTGGGGTTTTTGTTATGTCCAAATTTCGGAATTTTTTTTCTACAAAATTAGGGATTTAGGGATTTTTAGTTGCGTTGATAAACTGCTATTAGTGACTGTTAGTTCGTGTTTGCGTTTGTGTTTTTCTTCAAAATTGTAGATTTTTTTTATTATTTGCTGGTAAATTTTATTGCTACTGATAGATGATATTGATGGATACTGCAAATTAGATAATCAATCACTAAAACTAATCTCCTTGACATTAAGATATATCTTTTCAATTTGGATTTGACACTTCTCCACACCAAAAGCAAAACAATTCTCCAAGATTATTCACCAAACATATTCAACAACAATTTCAACTTTTTTATAGATTTCAAACACAAAATCGAATTTTCAAATTTGAAAATATATTAGGCTTAAAATAATCTTCACAACTATGTTACTCCCATGAATTATGTAATCATGTTACTCATGATTAGAGTAATATAATTGTGAGCTTAAAATATTTTTAAATTTGTGTTCGCTTCAGTTATTTATGAATCTGAAATTTGGTTTTAGTAGTGTTTTAATGTTGTGAAAAGTTGAAAATTTTGTAGTTGCATAATATATTTATGGTGAATAATAGAACCATCAATGGAATTTTGGAATTTTTGTTGGAGAGGTTTACTCTTAACGAGTCAAATGGGTTCAATAGCCTGAAGATTTAAAGATTGAAAACCAAGGGTACCTTAATTCTTGGAGCTTTTGTGGTTGAATGTTGATGGATGTTAATGTGGAGGAGCTTGTGGTCACAACTCTGTTTCATTTAGAGTGTTTATGATCTTAATAATTTTACTTCATACCCATTGCCTACTGCATTTTGTAGACAAAAATGAAATCTACCAAAGGATTTGTTTGTAAAATCTTCCTCTCAAATAGGGATGGGAATAGGTCAGGGCTTACAGAGAGTTAAATTCCCTAAAAACTTATGTTGATTATTAAAAGAGAGTTTAATCTAATTGATCTATTAGTTCACTAGTCTATTTAAACTTAGATCACAATTTAAACAGGCTAGCAGGTCTTTTTTGCCAAAATATTGTACAAATATATAATAAAAAAAACTTAATTACAGAGGCAGAAGTTATTATTTTTTATTCTCTGGTCCTTATTATAAGAAAATTTTCAAAAAAAAATTTGGGCTTATTTATAAGAAAATATCACAATTTTTAAGGTGTAATTATTGCTTAAAAGACCTTTCTACCCCCATTTAATGTTTCTCTTTTTAATATTAGTGGATGTATTTAATGTTTCACAATTTTTTATGAGGGTATATTTGTAAAAATATTTAAAAAGTTACATTAATTAATGAATGCATTGGTTTTATGTTTTTTGGTTTTATTTCTTATAATAAGGACCGGAGGGAGTATTATACACAATAGCGAGTGTGGAGTCATTAGTTAGCTACATTTGCATTGTACAAGCACAGGGCTCCCTAAAAAAAACAATCACAAGGTGCAGTCTTGCTATCCTTTTAAAGTTTGAACCATCAGAAGTAGCAAGTTTAAAAAAAATTGGCGCAGAACTAAAGTTACATTAAGAGGCAAAGGATTGAAGGCTCGAATTAGATGTTAAAAATTCATGCTAGCTAGCAAAATGGCATCTAAGTTAGTGGCACACAAATTTATATATAAGCAACGGACTTGGAAATTTTGTGTCAAAAATTTATTTAGATTTCATTGTTGATATAAAATAAAGTAAAATGCTAACAACTGTGAGGGACACCAATTAAAAATCAAATATAATAATATTTTGCATTGAAAATTGTGAGTCAATAGTAGTACACTACCTCCGTTCCTTTTAATTGTTATATTTTGACATTTTACACAAACTAAAATAATCAATAAATATTACTACTTTTGATATAATAATTTATCATTTTCCAATAATAACATCATCCATTTAATATCTTGTTTCATATTTTTGTCTCTCTGTAATAAATAACTAAGGGTAATATTGATAAAATAACATTTAATATTACATTAAACTTTAAAATTGACCGTTAAATAGAAACAAAATTTTTCTACAAAAGAGACACTTAAAAAGAAACGGAGGGAGTAATATTTTACATTGAAAGTTGTGAGTCAATGCAGCAAAAGTTTAAAAAATGTTTTTTCAACTTTTTTTTTTTTTTTCTTTTGGCTTCCTTAATATAGCACTGGTTAGATATATTATTACCTTTCTTATGATTTAATACTTCAGGGACCTATTTATAAATTGCAAATAAATTTAAGGATCTAATTAGATGACATGCCAACGTTGACTACCTTTTGTCTAACAATTGTTTAACAGGACTTAGTAACCCACTTGAATTGCTCTCGTCGTGTTAGCTTCGAACTTTGGAGTTTACATTTTCAATGTCTCAAGTTCGATTCTTTTGATGTCAACTTTAATGGACTAGTTTGATTTATTAAAAAAAAATAAAAAAATCAGAAGGACTAGTTTGATTTATTAAAAAAATAAAAAAATCAGAAGGACTTATTTAAAAAAATTGTTTAAAGACATGATTACAACATTTTTTAGTTCAGAGATCTATTTAAATATTTTCAAATAGTTTTGAGACCTATAGATTAATTAAACCCTAAAATTATGTATTTTACAACTATTTTTAAAAGATCCCGACAAAAAATTATATTTTTTAGAGACATTACACAATTTTTTTTATTTTATTTTTGCAATAGATGTTACTATTCTCTTTATTGGTTGGTGTTAACCTCCGGTTATCAGGGAAATGAGTTTTGGTAATTTGAAGTTCGTCGTTAGATAAGTATATCATGATCATGAATCGTTTCAACTAAAAATCAAACTCGGATTATCTCAAACAATTTATCATTTGGTTAAATCCATTAACCACTTAAATCCATCGCTTAGTTTTTGTTTTTTATTATCAAGAATCCATTGCTTAGTTTACTGGTATGGTCTTTTCTTGTTCTTGTTCAACTTGAAATAATAAATTAGAAAAACTGTTCCACCATCCCAAATTCTCAATCCCACCCAATTAATTAAAGAGTAGTGATATTTAAACAACCATTTAAAATAACTGTTGTGAAAAACAATAGAGAGAAAAAAATAAAAAGAAAATAAAAACATAATATAAGTATAAGAGAGAATTATAAAAAAGTTGTTATAAAGTAGTTGTACAAATATCATGTCATTTAATTAAAGGGTATACAAAGTAGGACAAATCAAATTTGATTTGTACATTAAATTCCCTTTCCCAGTCACACCATCATTATCGATCGTTTCTCAGATCCGAATTTCCCTAGCGAAAATAGGAAAGGGTATTTATGGTAATTTAAAAAGACGCTGTCTCCGGTACATGACCTTCATGGGTCATGTACCGTACATGACCCCTTTTTTTTTTTTGAAAAATTAATTTTAACCATTGGATTGGTTTGGAAGGCAATGGATAGTTGAGATTTAAAGATTCTTCACCTACTAAAATGTAGTTGGGAACATGCAATTGTAGCCATTTTAATTTTAATACTAATTTTTAAACATGCAATTGAATTTGGAATTAAATGTAGTAAAGGGCTCTGTCTCCCGTGCGCGCCCTTCATGGGTTGCGTACGGTGCGAGACTTGGTTTTTTTTTTTTCCAGCAAAATAAAAAAATAATAGTATTTTTTTTCCAGCAAAATAAAAAATAATTTTTTTATTTACAATTTTTAAAACTTTAAACCTTTCTAAAATTTAATTTCCTTTTATATTCAATCGTCCTTTAATTATTTTTTTTGGTATCGCTTTGGTCTCATAATTAATAAAAAGTCTGTTTGAGTCCTTTAATTTCATCTCTGTTACACTTTTTGGTAAGTTACATTCCTTTTGGTGGATGAAGACAACTAACATTAATCTTCGTTTAGATTCTCATTTGTGGTGATCGAGCCCTTTTGTTTGTATGGGCATCGGCTAATCCGTTTTGGTTTTGTTTTCCTTGTGACTTGTTCCGGTGTAAACTTTTGAGCACCTTTTTGGCACACCTTGTGCTAATTTGGTGTCTCCTTTTGTCGTAATATATTTCATTTTTGTTTGTAAAAAAAAATTCTCCTTAAAAAATGAGCTCAAAATTTTATTTTTAGATTTAATTTTTCTTTACTTATATTTCAAAATTTTACGTTTAAAAAAAATTCGCATTTAATTCTTTAGATGTTAAAAAACTATAATTTTTTGTAAAAGAGTTTATAAAAATGTTCGTGACATGTCTGTAAAAAAATATTTTAAAAGTTTAATCATAATATACAATTTTTAATTTAATAGGAGCTAAAATTACATGTTGAAAAAATTTATAGGGACCAAGATAGTTTTTCTTATGAGGACTAAAATGAAATTCGCTATATTTATTTGACAAAAAACTTATTTAACCCATTATAAAATTCATAAATTATTAATACTTGTTCAATTATTTAAAAGAAATTAATTGAAATATAAATTATACTACTCCGATCTAAATTATAAAAAAAAAATAGAATTTTTAGATTCATTCAATAAATGACGTATATGATATTCTCTCTGCTCCTTTTTAATAATCACTTTTTGACATTTTACACAAAATCAAGACAATCAATAAATATTACTACTTTAATACAATAATTATCTTTGTTAATAATAGTCTCGTCATTTCATATCTTTATTTCATATATATTTTTCACTGTAATAAATAATTAAGGGTAATATTGGTGAACTAAGATTCTTATGTATGATAATCTTACCAAGACTAACTTTCATTTTATGCGAATTTTGTAAGAACTAATATTCTTACATATGATAGTCTTACTGAGGACTAACTTATGTTCTATGCGAATCTTGTTAAGACTAAGATGCTTATCTATGACAATCTTAGTAAGACTAATTCCGTTCTATGCGAATCTCCCTAAGAACCAAGGATTCTACCTATGACAACCTAACTAAGATCTAACTTACATTACTCATGACTATCTAACCAAGACTAACATTCCGTTTTATGGCCCCAATCTTCGACTTTTAGATCCCAAAAAGATTCTTTAAATATGAATTTTTACCTTTATGGCGGTTAAAAATTCATATTTAATTCATATTTTGTTAAAAAATTCTAATTTCTTTTGGGAGAGATGTTTATAATATCTACACATTTTTGCACAATTTCATTAAAAAACACAAAAGCATGTGGTATCTGGTTCGATCCCACCAGGAGTTTTTTTCATAAATTTTTTTATAACTAAAAATTAGGGCTAATCATTAGGGTTAGGGCAACACTACTTAACATTTAGTATTATAAAGATAAAGATAAACAAGACAAAGAATAGGTACAAAAAAAAGGACATTACCGTACCCGTACATGATGAAAGTGAAAGTGAAACAACAACAAAACTTACACAAACACAACTACTCTTCTAAATTCTGTTTCATTCATTCATATTTCTAATTTTATATTCATTCATATAGTACTACTACTCCCTCTTGACCCAGTTTCAAGCTAAAAACAAAAACAATGAAACCAACGAAACCTCGTCGCAATTCTCCATCACCATTTTTCTCCCTCTCCAAACAAACAAATCATCTTCTTCTTCATCTTCTCTTCCTCTTCGTTCCCACCTAAATCAAAACAAACACAAAAACCTTAATATTTATATTTTTTTTAATGTTGTCTGAATCTGTATTCTGTCACTTGACAGAGGATTTACTTATCAGAGTTTTGGATAAACTCGATTCAGATCGGAAATCATTGCGGTTAGTATGCAAGGAGTTTCTCCGGGTCGAATCAACGACTCGGAAAACCATTCGTATTCTCCGGATTGAATTCTTACTCACTTTGCTTCAAAAGTTTCATAACATTGAATCGCTTGATCTTTCCGTTTGTCCACGGATCAACGATGGAGCAGTATCGATTTTACTGAACCATGGATCACTGAGTTGGACTCTGGGAATCAAGAGATTGATACTGAGTCGGGTTACCGGGTTAGGGTACGTTGGGTTGGAGATGTTGGTTAAGGCTTGTCCGTTGTTGGAAGCGGTTGATGTTTCGCATTGTTGGGGTTTTGGAGATAGAGAGGCTGCTGCGTTATCGTGCGGTGGGAAGTTGAAGGAGATTAATATGGATAAGTGTTTAGGAGTAACGGATATTGGGTTGGCCAAGATTGCTGTTGGGTGTAGTAAGTTGGAGAGGTTGAGTTTGAAATGGTGTTTGGAGATTTCTGATCTTGGAATTGATCTTCTTTCTAAGAAGTGCTTGGAGTTGAAGTTTCTTGATGTTTCGTATCTCAAGGTTTGTGACTCGTTTGATTTGTATGAACTATCCGTGTAAAGTTATTTTACACATGCTTGTCATTGTCATATCCATTTAATGACATGGCAAGATATGATTGAATTCTGTTTAAACTAACTTTACACAATTAAACTCTAATAGATATATTGGCAAACATAATTGTCTAAAAAAAATGTCACCTTTAGTTTTTGTTTCCAATGTAATTTTGTTTATTTGTTAATAAAGCTAATTTAGTAAGATTAGTATTGTCTTTTCTTCATTTATAATTTCTTGTTCATTTGTGTGACATGACGTAATATGAGAACTTCTGTGGGATTTTTGGCTCGTCTAAAGTAAGTCACTAAGTGAGTAGTGTGAACTGTGAACCATTGATGAATAATTCAATGGATGATATTACACGTAAGAACTCTCCGTAACAAAACATGGTTAGTTGAAATATCAACTCTTTATTTTCACACTTTACTAACTATTCACTCTAGAAGTTATATCCAACTGAGAT